>CAMZMU010000128.1:20210515-20400504 GCA_947311845.1 Poa pratensis
TTAGTATTCACAACCACATTACTATGAGTGCATGATTGTATAATTGTTTGCATAATATGTAAAATGCCACATTATGATGGCCCTTGTTGAGAAGAAGGGTATAATCAACAAGAAATTGAGGGACGAGGAGAGGGACCATGGTGAGCGACAAGCAGTAGTAGGTGAGGGTTTAGAGAAAGGAGTTTGTGAAGTTTCATATTCGTTTTCATAGCAACTTGCGGCATCTGGTTATTTACTCAGCACTCACACTAACAATGGGTCCCACTAGCTGATACCCAGCTCATCACCATTCTTGATAGTCACTTCTCATGGATTAGCCACCACAAGTTGGGCCTCCTCGCCAACATAGTAATATTTCAGGGTGGAACCGAATCTCAATGTTATTAAAAGAAGGTATTGTGAGGGTCCCAATCTCCCCCCCCCCCCCCGCGATAAATAATCCAGTTATTATGGTTAAGCATTTGTGCAGTTGTCATTTTCAAGATCACTAATTATTACACTCATGTGTCTTTTGCATATGGGGTGAGGGGGAGTCGATATACACCCGTTTGGTTCAAGGGAACCCGATGGAATCACCGGATGATTCATTAATTTACTATTATATTTTTTATTAATCAAATATTACATCTAAAATATGTGGATGACCCCAATTGGTTTGATCCTCTCACATCGCCACTCGAGACTTGGTGGTACAATTCATGAAGATTCGTACAAGACCGTTGTAACTGCTTTGATGCTAGGTTTGTTTGCGTTTGTTGTGGAACTAAATATATATGTATTGTTTAAAAAATAGTTTTTAATAGAAATACTATTATTGAGTATTAATTATATGCCACTGTGCCTTTTGCCTAAGGGGTGGTACTATTGCTGAAAGTTTGTGTAGAAGGCAACTGTGGTTGCTTGGATACTAGGTTTGTCTGGTTGTGTGGTGAAAGAGGAGTTTTTTAGACCATGTGCTTTCTTGGGTGGTGATGACATTGATTATATTTTCTTTAGACTACCCATAGTGGGGGTAATATAGGTAGTAACATAAGTGCCACATAGACAAAAATGATGATGTGTCATGCAATTAAAGAGAGAGAGAGACATGTTGAGTAACTAGCTATGTTACCGTAACATCACACAACCCAAGGCAATATGAGTCTACAATCTAATTAATGAAGAGTTACATGACACCACACACATGTTACTACCTACTATAGAGGTGGTAACATAGTCTAGTAACATGTGTATGTTACTAGTCTAAGTTACTCCCCACTATTACTAGTCTTTGAGAAGATACCCGACTCGGGGATAGACCTGTCAGCCAGGATTACTCATCAATGTATGCATTGTTCAATAAGAATATGTTTCTATTGCCCAAGTCATGTCTTCGGTTCTGTCGAATACTAATTACAAGCTGTCGTTTACACTAGAGATAAGTGGAGAACTTGTTTGCATTTGGTTTGGCGATTGAAGAGGGTGAATTTCTCCACTTCCATGGAGCCATTTTTTTTGAAAATTCGAAATCAACATTTTTAAGTTTTCAAAAATCGCAATTCTTACGAATTTCAAATAGTACTCAAGATCCTATGTTTTTGATTATCTAATAAATCTTTTAATGAAAGTAGATTATTTTCCTATTAATTTACAACTTTTATGATCTTTTCCCGAACCAAACATGAATCTTTCAATTCACTTGACTCTCACGCATTTTTTCTCTTCTTTTATTGCTTTTGCTATAGCTATTCCCAGATCCATGAAGATGGGTGAGGTGAGGAGTAATTTTCAGGAAGAGAGAAGGCCACAGAGCAATCAATTAGGAGCAAAAAGGTGTTTAAAAAAATAGGAGCATTAATTAGCGAAGTGGGCATTATTTCAACACTAAAAGGGAACAAATAGTTTTCATTAGGAGCCCAATAAACCTAAACGTAGTGAGTAGCAAAGATCTATCAATATGATTAGTGTTGCAATGTGTCGT
The DNA here is from genome assembly GCA_947311845.1 of Poa pratensis. NCBI lineage: Eukaryota > Viridiplantae > Streptophyta > Magnoliopsida > Poales > Poaceae > Poa > Poa pratensis. The sequence continues at coordinate 20,212,476 of CAMZMU010000128.1, forward strand.
GCAATCTTGATTGCGTTTGTCGAGTCCTACACACTTTCCAATTTTGTCGTAAAACTGATTAAACTTCACAATAAGGATGGCTAAGTGGATCACTTGATGGATATACAAGCATTTCTTTCTAAAAAAAAGAGTTGCATATCATCGCAGAGAGGGGCGTTTGGCCTCCCAAGACCATACACGCTCCTGGTTGAATAAACAAATAAAAAATGGTAAAACATTTTTAAAATTATGAAAAAAATGTGATGAACATATACAAGTGTTTTACTAGTGCCAAGTTTCGTAATGAAATGACATGTGCGCCGCTCTGCGCGAAAAAAACAAAATCAACACTTTAAAAAATATTTTTTAAATCTTATATTCACCACTGATTTGTGTTTTTTTTTGCACAGAGCACTACGAAATGTCATTTCACCACGAAATTTTGCATGTATTTATAGAACTTGTATATTTTCATTACCAATTGTTTTTCGTACTTTTTTTTTGAAATATATTACTATTTCTTTCAAAAACAAATTCAACCAGGTGCATATGACCTTGGGAGTCAAAGTGAATTTCCGATGTCATCGCCCTATAGTTAACCTCTTTACTTACAAAATTTACAACACCTAACCATCCAAAAAACAAGAGTGAAATGAAACCCCTCGATCGATCCCATCTTAGTTCCCTCGCAAAATCTTTGAGCTCTCCCATGTGTTTGTTGCGCTTGCATAGTTGCATGTGTTGGATTATTAGGCATAATTTCCATGATTAATTTCAGAATATAAAACATGATCGCAACAGCTACTAACATGTTAATCTCGAAAATACTAGACGTATTAATTAACATGAACAGCAGCAATACATCTATTAACACAGCCATAATAAAACAGCAGATCGGAACGTGACACGCGTACCGAACGGTAGTAGATGAAGTAGTCGTTGGAGCAGCGACGGCGGCAGCTTGAGCAGCGACGGTAGCAGCTCGAAGAAGACGACGTTGAAGACGAGTCACCCGCGGACCCGGAGATCGTCCAGGAAGTCGAGCCGTGATGAAGAACTTGAAAGCAGTCGCGCGGAGCGCTTCCCAAAAACCTTATTCGCCCTCTCCCGTACAGGATCACAAGGACGAGCGGTTCCGGAGACCTGCTGTCCCGTTCGCCGGTGCACGCCGGCGCACGGGATGGAGTAGACTACGGTGGCGGCGCAAGGCACGAGATTGACAAAACCTAGATTGGTTCGGTTGTGTGACGGCACACGCAGTGCACGACAATATATAGTGCGGTTCGGGAAACCCTAACGGGTACAACATGGGCCGGCCACATCGCACACGTTCGAGTCGGTGCAGCAGCCCACGATCCTGGGAGCGACCCGAACTGGCTAAACTGTACGTGTACGCTAGCGACTCGATTTCAGGCACGCCGGCGCACGGGATGGAGTAGACTACGTTGGCAGCGCAAGGCACGAGATTGGGAAAACCTAGATTGGTTCGGTTGTGTGACGGCGCACGCAGTGCACGGCAATATATAGTGCGGTTCGGGAAACCCTAACGGTTCAACGTGGGCCGGCCACGTCGCACACGCTCAAGTCGGTGCAGCAGCCCACGATCCTGGGAGCGACCCGAACTGGCTAAACTGTACGTGTACGCTAGCGACTCGATTTTCCTGAACAGCAAAAATATAGGCATCGGCTCGGCTCATTCCGGCAACCCGCGGCGTGTCGTGTCGTGACGAGACGGACAGACGGCGGCGGAGGAGGAGGAGTGCGCACGAGAGAGCCTTCTATTCTCAACTAGCACACCATGTGGTACAACACTCCACTTTATAAGGTGGTGTTTGTCTCCTCCAACTAGCAATGTGGGACTAAACTTTAGCACTACTTTGCACTCCCAAAATTCTGCCATACACATGGTCCAATTTGAGATTTCAGAAATTGCTTATTGGGCTGCCCCAAATGGGCCCAAATTTTAACAATCCCCCACCAGATCTCAAATTCCCATTTAGAGATTTTGCCAAACCTCGTTTCTTATTTATATACCAGTGTTTCAGCAGAGACTGTTAAGTTGAACTTCAGCCTAGAGCTTCAAGCTACATCTACCAGCAACTTGAACAATGGACGAATCTTGAATTGCAAGTTTGGTGCCAATAGACTTCACTCAAAGTCATAACCAGTACGTGGCTGCCAGTAGCCTACCCCGCGGGTGGAGCATATGCGTCATACTCCCTGGTCTCTTCATGAGCTTACTAGAGATCACCCAAATCTCATAAACTGTGACGTTTAACAGTCGGACTCATATAGGTGTGTTCTTTCAAGGTCGCTCTGTAGGATAGCACCTTTGCTACGAATAACCAACAGAAACACATTAAGGCATATTGCCAACCTGCCTTACAGAATGTGAGAGTTATGTATCTTCCCACGGAAAGGGTTATAAAATAACTCTCCTCTGTTAAACCACTAGCTTGTTCTTCCCAGATCCTAATTCACGGGATCTTCGATCACATAGATTGGGTTACCACTATGGTGTATAACACTCACGGGTCTCAACCCCATCTCCCTCGATGCACTATCTATCACATTACGTGATAGTCCCTTCGTAAAGGGATCTGCCAGGTTTTTGTCTGTTTGAATATAACTAACAGTTATTACTCCGGAGTTTCTTATTTTCCTGACAGATTTCAAGCGTCTCTTGACGTGTCTTGACGACTTCGCATTATCCTTAGCACTGTTCACTTTCGTAATAACCGTTTGATTGTCACAGTTCATAAGGATGGCCGGTAATGGTTTCTCAACCACCGGCAAGTCCATCAAGAGCTCACGCAGCCATTCTGCCTCAACAGAAGCTGTATCTAAAGCAGCAAGTTCTGCTTCCATGGTTGACCTCGTCAAAATGGTCTGTTTGCAAGACCTCCATGACACTGCGCCACCTCCAAGAATAAATGCATACCCACTTGTGGCGTAGAGCTCATCAACATCTGAGATCCAGTTCGCATCACAATATCCCTCAAGCACCGCAGGGTGCCCTGAATAGTGAATCCCATAACTCATTGTACTGTTCAGATAGCGCATGACCCTTTCAAGTGCATGCCAATGATCAATACCCGGGTTAGACATAAACCTGCTCAACTTGCTCACAGCAAAAGAGATATCAGGTCTCGTCGCGCTCGCAAGGTACATGAGTGAACCGATCACTTGAGAATATCTTAATTGATCTCTCGTTTCCTTTTTGTTCTTTCTGAGTGTCACACTGGGATCATAGGGTGTTGGAGAAGACTTGCTGTCTATATAACCAAAGCGGCTCAAGACCTTCTCAACATAGTGTGATTGCGTTAACGTAATCCAGGTTCTTGTTGAACACCCACTTACAACCCAGGTTTGCAGCCGTAGGGTCGTTCAGATAATTTCCAAGTTCCATTAGAAAGAATCGAGTCCATCTCATTATGGACAGCTTCTTTCCAGTCATCAGCATCAGGAGATGCAAATGCCTCTGCAATGGACGTGGGAGTATTGTCCACAAGGTACACAATGGAATCATCACCAAAGGATTTTTCAGTCCTCTGTATCTTGCTCCTCTTGGGAGCTGATTCATTGTCATCCTTATCAAGGACTTCCTCAACAAATGGTTGTTCAGAATGATCAACAGATGTACTAGGTTCAGCAAATATCTCAGAAGAAATTCTAGCAATGCTATGCATATACTTCATAGGAAACATGTTCTCAAAAAATGTTGCATCACGAGATTCCAAAATAGTATCAACATGCATATCAGGTATCTCAGATTTAACCACTAAAAATCTATAGCAAATGCTCCGCTGAGCATAACCTAGAAAGACACAATCCACTGTCTTCGGTCCAAGTTTTCGTTTCTTAGGAATTGGAACATTGACTTTCGCCAAACATCCCCAAGTACGAAAATAAGAAAGTGATGGTTTTCTCCCAGACCACTCCTCGTAAGGTGTCTTCTCTTTATCTTTGTTAGGAACTCTATTCAGGACATGACACGAAGTCAACAAAGCCTCCCCCCACCATGCCTTAGATAAACCAGCAGTGTCCAACATGGCGTTCACCAAGTCGGTCAGCGTGCGGTTTTTCCTCTCGGCAACCCCGTTTGATTGGGGCGAATAGGGAGGCGTCCTCTCATGAATAATACCATGTTCCTCACAGAATTCATCAAATACGTTGGAAAAATACTCGCCACCACGATCTGACCTAAGACATTTGATCTTTCTCTCTAATTGATTTTCAACTTCAGCTTTATAAATTTTAAAGTAGTATAAAGCTTCATCTTTAGTGTGCAACAAATATACATAACAGAACCTAGTAGCATCATCAATTAAAGTCATGAAATATCTCTTATCACCTTTTGTCAACACGTCATTCATCTCACATAGATCCGAATGTACGAGTTCTAGAGGTGCCAAGTTCCTCTCCTCGGCCGCCTTGTGAGACTTTCGAGGTTGCTTAGATTGCACACAGCTATGGCACTTAGAATGTTTGGCAATGGTGAAAGTAGGAATTAAACTCAAACTGGAAAGTCTACTCATTAAACCAAAATTAACATGACATAAACGAGAGTGCCAAATATTAGCATCCGAATCCATACTGCCACAAATATGGTTTACTGACTTATTACAAAAATCCGATAATGAAAAGCGGAATAAGCCTCCGCACTCATACCCTTTACCAATAAATTGTCCAAATTTTGACACAACTACTTTATTGGACTCCAAGACTAATTTAAACCCATCTCTGCATAAAAGGGAGCCGCTAACAAGATTCTTGTTTATAGTAGGGACATGCTGCACGTTCCTCAGCTGCACGATCTTCCCCGAAGTAAACTTCAGATCTACCGTGCCAACACCACGAACAGAAGCATGTGATCCATTCCCCATTAAGACGCTTGAATCTGCGACCTGATAAGAAGTGAACATAGAGATGTCAGCACATACATGAACATTAGCACCCGTATCAATCCACCAACATGGAGATTGAAATACTGAAAGCACAATCGGTAAATTACCGTACCCATCAGCATTGCTAGCGGTCACGACGTTGACATGCTTCTTCCCTTTCTTGTCTGCACGATCTGGGCAGTCCACAGAGAAGTGTCCGGGCTCTCCACAAGTGTTGCATTTTAGCTCATATTTGTTCCTCCATGAAGAGGGCAACTTCGCAATAATGCATCCAGACACAAACTTGTCAGGTAAGGCACACTTAGCGTGCTCAAGCTCCTTAGCAATGCACTGTATCTCATGAGCATGTTCGACTACAGAACGGTTGTTAGTCATCCTGAAGTCATGGAAGCTCTCCATGATGTACAGTTCATTGCCAGCATCTGCTACACCGAACTTAGCGTTCAGTGCCTTCCAGAGCTCTTTGACATCTGTAATGTGCATGTACACATCAAACAGCTTGTTGCTAACAGCACTCAGAACGAGTCCCACAAAGGCAGTATTGGTTTCCTTGAACTTGTTCTGATCCTCGTCAGATATAGTTCCTTCAGGTAAACCCTCACTAGCCTCGAACACTTTCAGAGATCGCAACCACAGTGTGGTCTTGTACTGCCATCTCTTAAAGTCCACACCGGTAAACTTGTCCGGCCTCAGCGCATCGGATAGATGTCCCATGTTTAACTCAGGAAATTGCCTATAACAAATATAAGGTTTTTGGATTATTGGATTATTAGGCATAATTTCCATGATTAATTCCAGAATATAAAACATGATCGCAACAGCTACTAACATGTTAATCTTGAAAATACTAGACGTATTAATTAACATGAACAGCAGCAATACATCTACTAACACAGCCATAATAAAACAGCTGATCGGAACGTGACACACGTACCGAACGGTAGTAGATGAAGTAGTCGTTGGAGCAGCGACGGCGGCAGCTCGAAGAAGACGACGTTGAAGACGAGTCGCCCGCGGACCCGGAGATCGTCCAGGAAGTCGAGCCGTGATGAAGAAATTGAAAGCAGTCGCGCGGAGCGCTTCCCAAAAACCTTATTCGACCTCTCCCGTAAAGGATCACAAGGACGAGCGGTTCCGGAGACCTGCTGTCCCGTTCGCCGGTGCACGGGATGGAGTAGACTACGGTGGCGGCGCAAGGCACGAGATTGGTAAAACCTAGATTGGTTCGGTTGTGTGACGGCGCACGCAGTGCACGGCAATATATAGTGCGGTTCGAGAAACCCTAACGGGTACAACGTGGGCCGGCCACGTCGCACACGTTCGAGTCGGTGCAGCAGCCCACGATCCGGGAGCGACCCGAAACGCTAGCGAGGCATCGGCTCGGCTCATTCCCGCAACCTGTGGCGTGTCGTGACGAGACGGACGGCGGCGGCGGCGGAGGAGTGCGCACGAGAGAGCCTTCTACTATCAACTAGCACACCATGTGGTACAACACTCCACTATATAAGGTGGTGTTTGTCTCCTCCAACTAACAATGTGGGACTAAACTTTAGCACTACTTTGCACTCCCAAAATTCTGCCATACACATGGGCCAATTTGAGATTTCAGAAATTGCTTATTGGGCTGCCCAAATGGGCCCAAATTTTAACAGCATGCACGTGGTATGACCAATCATTCCTCTCCTCTTCGATCTGCCTGCCCCTCAACTTGATCAATGCGAGCTCTGTCTCGATCGATCTTCATCGAGCACAGCCGCCGGTGGGCGGCGCACTGTCACGCGGCGGTCAGGTTCAGTTCACGACTTCATTCCTCGATGGCGGTTGCGGCGGCGGGCTTGTAGAGGTCGTAGGGCGCCCAGAGGTGGTCGACGGCGCAGGGCGTCCGCGAGTCGAGCCTGAGCCACGGCTTCCCCTTCCCGCTCCAGTGGAGCAGACTGATGGGCCCCGGGTGGAGGCTCCGGCACCTCCCCTCCGCGTTGTCCCCGCCGAGCCCGTGCTGGTTCCATCGGTGGTCCACCGGCATGATCTCGCCCGCGAGCACCAGCAGGAACGGCGGCAGCGACCCCAGGCTGTAGATCCGCTTCTCCTCCTTCTGCACCGCCATCCAGTCCTCCACCCGCCTCGTGTAACCCCCTGCGCGCCACCGCGCCACGTCGATCACCATCACGCCCGTGTTGAAGTAGCACGGCCGGCGCCGCCGGTGCGGGCCCTGCCGGAACGTGGCGCTGAGGTTGGCGTCCGACCAGAACGCGTCGGTGAAGTACTTTGTGAAGTTGGTGTGGCAGTACTCGGGCGCCGCCACCACGTAGCCCTCGCCGTCCGCACTGGTGGAGAGGCCGACGGACCAGAGCTTCCGGACGTCATCGACGACGACGACGTCGGAGTCGAGGTAGATGACGCGGCGCACGGAGCGCGGGAGCATGTCGGCGAGGTAGATGCGCGCGTAGTTGAGCGGCTGATCCAGCGCGCTGCGCACGGAGCGGGAGATGCGGCCCTCGACGCGGGACGGGTCGAAGCGGTACACGCGGTGCTCCAGGTACGGGAACGTGGCGCGCACGGCGTCGGCGTCGCGCCGCCGCGACGCCAGGAAGTGGAAGGACACGTCCTCCGGGCACGCCGTGTGCTGCAGGATGGAGAACACGGCCGCGACGGTGCCCCGCAGGTAGTTGGCGTCCAGCGTCATGGCGATGTGCACGCGGGAGGAGGAGGACGACGACCCGTCGCTCGCGCGACACCCGTCGCCGTTCCGGAACGCCGGCGCCTCCGTGAACGCTCCTGGGTGGTGCGGCTGCCGAGTGACGTTCGCCACCGGCGGAATGCCGGACACCGACGCCACGCCGTTGGTAGCTGCCACCAGCGCCGCTACCAGAAGCACCCACGACGATGGCGCCATCGAACCACCACAGCAGAGCTTAGGATGGAAACCCCACGGCGGCGACAGCAGGGACTTGGATCGATCACCAACTTGAATACCTGATGGCACATTCCGATTGCGTATCACATTATATATGTGTCCGTCGATCGGTTTCGCGTTTCAACTCCAGATACGCGGGAACATACACAGCTTGATCTTTTTAATTTTTTGTGAAGCTGACGACCGGCGATGTCGGTGGATGAGTGTGTCTCACGTTTATTTTCAAAGAGAAATATTCAAATGGAACCTGAGAGGAAGTACGTGTACTTACGTTTTCGTGCTGGCTAGTCCTGCTCCGGCCAGCTTGTGTTCTGCGCGTCGACGACGAGCGAGCCAGGGGCTCCAACAGCCACGCACGTTCCCCGCCGGCCGGCCGGCCAGCGTGGCCTGCATGCATGTGCTCTGCTTCTCTGGAGTCTACGGTCTGGTCGTAGCCGCCGCACCGGTTGTTGGGATGTTCTCGTGGTCGATTGATCTATTTAGGCAGATCGATGATGATATTAGCAAAGTCTCCCTTTTCACTCTACATCGAGGGGAAAAGCTACTCCCTCCGATTTGCATTGATCGTTGCCAAATCATATGTGGAAAGTGCTATTGGCATACGAGCGTACCAGTGCTCTCACTTTTTTTTTCAAAAATTTAAAACTGTATTTCTAGGTCTCTACAAAATCAACGGAATAATACACAAGTACGTATGCACATCCACTATGGACGCTGGTAAAAAACACGTTATAGTTTTGGGCTACCAAAAAAGACAAAATTCGGCAAAAAACAATATGAGTTTTTTATTTCTATGTACATCCACAAGTTTGTTTTTCTCTCTATAGCCCAAAATAAGTTGTATTTTTCAGCGAAACTTCGCAGAGATATAGTACAACATATGCATAAATATCCGTCGAATTTCTTTTGTGATTTTTAAAACTCAAAAGTATAACTTTAAAATAAAAAACACGGGAGCACTGGAGCTCGGATGCTGCAGATCATCATTCAATCATATGTATCTATCCATGATGTCATGTTTTACTGTTAGATATATCCGATTTCGTGATACTTAATATGGATCGGAGGGCCTACTCAAGAACTTGTGATCGATTCGATTGATTTGAGATGTAACACTTGTGCGCGTAAGACGCGCAGCTAGAAACCAGTCGACCAACCGAAGAAGTGCCCCGCTGACAACGCACATGACTACACGAGCGATGGATAGATCGCGCAATCCGCGATGTTTGTGTCTCACGGTCACGGACAAGCGTATCATACATTGCACTAATCCCCATTCAGCTAGCAAACCAACGTATGTTTTCCAAGGAAATCCTCAACTAATTTGGGTGACTGCATCGCAACTAACAGCTGAAAACTATAGACGTGAATGTTGCAACTTAGGAGTTGTTGGTTGAATCAATTACTACTATTAAATCGTCTAATCAAGCACCCTGGAACAAAAACCGTCTAATCAAGCTAGAACAGAAGAATCAAGATGAGGTGTCATGAGCCCCAAAGAGAAACAGATGTGGATGCTCTTCTAAAAAAAGAAGAAATGGATGCTCGATCCACAAGTCTCAGCCCTCTATTCAGACTGAAAAATGGCATACAGTGGAGGCCTTGGTATGTTTCCTGTTTATCCTTGCATGTCTGACTGATAAACATCCATAGGTTCGTTCCATTCTAGATTCACAATTAATTGACAAAGTCTATTATCCAAATGGGTTACTAAAGTTTCACTTGGCTTCTCCTCTGCCATACATGTAATATAGTTGATATCTTCGGTTTCACCATTCATGTCCTCTTTGTGTCCAATTTATATGAGTTCTGGCAATTATTGTCCTCTTTTGGACCCACCTTAAACTATTGGATTCTGGATTGACGATGATGATAACACCAACCACAGATGGATATTTGATGAACAATATGTTGTCTGGTGAAGATGTTAGCCTTGGCCACAATGGAAGCTAAGCAATCCGTCAAACTTTTACTGTATTGATTATTTTGATTAGCTTACGAAACCTTTTAAATAGTAACCCATTTGGTGGAATCCACTTGAAGCTGAAGCTAGGAGGGAAGCACTCTAGTTAGCCCATTTCATCCCGAAGCCTTCCTAAGACAAGCTGATTAATCAAATGCTATGTTGCTTCAAAAGGGTAGCTTATAATATGTATGGATATCATCTTAGATATTGTGCTGCAGATAGGATAAAAAGAAGTCAAGGATTAGCTCATGGATGGAAACAGGTAAGCAAACGCACCAGAAATACAATCAAGAAAGAGGCAACATCATGTTAGTATAGTAGGCGCCATATAGGAGCTGACTAGCACAAGATGGCAAGCAAGAAACTAAGAACAACAGAATAGCATCTCTTCTTTCAGAAAAAAAAAAAAAACATCTCCCCACGAAAAAGATATGCACTGACAACAGGACTTTCTAGAGCGCACCGCAAAATATACTGGGGCGACACATGCACTTCTTAAATTGTGTCAGTGGCATGTTCTATTGTAAAATTAAGCACAATTATCCAGATAAGGAACACGTAAAAATATGAATCCTAAAAAGTGGTACGATAGCACGGGGTAAACAGCTGCTCTGCAGTGGCACAAAATGTAAATGGCTGTCTGCTACAGTATGCCAATATTGATAGAACATTGTCAATAGCAGTGCATATTACTGTATTTATCTTTTAGTAGTAGGAAGGAAATAATAAGACTAGAAGTTGCCTATGGATGTGGGGAAGTAGAATCTAATAAAAAAAGATTAAGTTAGCTGAACTGGTTACTGTCAACTGGCATGCATGTTCATATGAACATATAATAGTCAGGCCTCATTTTCAGTTCACACATTTTAAAGGAGCAACATATCGTAAGAAAAGAAAATACCTTCATAAGAGAAAAGGACAGTAACCGGAAAATCTGAAGTGCCAAGGCTGACACTTGTAGTGGTCGAGCCAACGCCAAGGCTGGGCTTATCAAATAGTATTGAGCAGCAGCAGGATAGGACAGTCTAAAGGAAGAAATAATAGCAAAGATCTACGCATAATAATGTCCTTATGAACCGATGAAGTGCAGCCAACATATTAGTTTTAGAGTATATCTGCAGAACTTGTTAACCATGCATACCCAGTCAACCATATCCAGAGCCATGCTAATTCTGTTGACATGGAACCCAAGCAAATATACAAGGGAAGTAAGCATATCATACGTATATAGATATTAATCAAGGTTAAAACAGAGTGACAATGATTAGTTGTCCGTCCGAAGATAACATAAGAGACCTTCATCCTGGTAATCTGTTTTTTGGCCTTCTCAGTGGAATTTCAGCATCAGGGCCAATCACCATTATTTCTATCCTTTTTTTGTCGGACTACTGAGCTGGACTGAAATAATTATTGGATAATGTTCTGCACTTTGTAATTTGTCAATTGGTGATCAACAAAAGGCCCACTATAACACTTGCCAAATAGTATTGAAGAAACTTTGCGCTACCATTGCGAATCACCATAGAATAAGATGACCAGTCCCAAAAGTGCTGTGAGAACTCCGTAAGAAAATAAAATACCTTCATAATAAAGGAGAGTAACCGGAAAATCTGAAGTACCAAGGCTGACACTTGTAGTGGTAGTCTGGTAGAGCCAACGCAACACTTGACAAATATTATTGAGCAGCAGGTAGATATGACGGTCTGAAGGAACAAATAACATCAATGATCTGTGAATAACAGTGTACTTATGAACTGAAGTGCGGCCAACATATTAGTTTTGGAGTATATCTGTAGAACTTGTTAACTGTGCATACCCAGTCACCATATCTAGAGCCATGCTAATGCTATTTACACGGAACCCATGCAAATACACAAGGGAAGTAAGCATATCATGCATATATAGATAGTACCCAAGGTTATAACAGAGTGAAGATAATTAGTTCTCCATCCAAAGACAAAATGGGAGCTCGTCATCCTGGCAATCTATTGTTTGGCCTTCTCAGTGGCAGGCTGAACCTCAGCATCATGGCCAATCACCATTATTTCAATCCTTTTTTTGTCGGACTACTGAGCTGGACTGAAATAAGTATTAGATAATGTTCTGCACTTGGTAATTTGTCAATCAGTGATCTACAGAAGGTCCTCTACAGTACCATGCTGATAAAATTCTGAAGGTCAGCAAAAGAATGTAATTCAAAATCAGGCATAGGAACGAACTCTGTGCTACCATTGCGAATCATTATAGAATAAGATGACCAGTCTCGAAAGTGTTGTGAGAACTCTGTAATGTCCTCAGTGTCACATGAAGCTGTTCTCATACGGGCAAGAATATGTTGGCGAAACCTTGGAAACCTCAAACACTCCGAAAAGCTCACTGCACTCATACGAAGCGGTCCTTCAATATGAGACCCAGGAAACCGTGGCACGCCTTTGTAGATCTCAAATAAGGCAAATTGTCCTAAATTGACACTAATGAAGCTGGAACCTAAATTGTTGTAGTTGCCACTGATGCTAAGCGCCCTCAAATTTGTTCCTTGAGTAAGACCTTGCTTCTGCATTACCGTGTAATGGTCGCTGAAAATATACCAGCTGACATCCCTGTGAAAGCCAATGCAGTAGAGGTTCTCAAAAGCAAACAATAGCCTAACTGCTCCATAGTTGTGACGAGTCCAAGTTACTGGAGGAAGCATTTCAATAATGAAGAAACCTGCCCCTCTTGGTGCAATTAGTATCTGTTCAACAAACCCCTCTGCCCTCCCGCCCCAAATCTGTGTTCTGATGTGCTCAGTAATTGCATTTAAAAGATCATCAAAATTAGTTGCCATGATATCAGGGTCATCATCTAACTGCAGCTGAAAAACTTGAGCATGCTGCAAGAGGGAACATTTAGCAAATTTTTGTAAGACCAGGATAACTTTTCGGGAAGATATTCAGACCCGGAGCATCTCAACCGATGCCCCATTCGCCAATTGAGATATCACGAATAAGGAGGAGGATGAAATGAAAATTTGGTGAAAGCAAATTGAGATATCACAAATTGGGAAATACGTAGTTTACTGCATAACCAATTCTCCTTTGGTGTCTGTCCCTCTGAGGCCACAACAGCGACAAATTTACAGCAAGACAGTGGAAATAAATGTCGGTGGTAAACACCAGCCTTGCCTCTAAACAAACAAACAAACCGCAACACACGGTTTCGGTGACGCAAATCGATAAAGCTTTGGAGACGATCCCCTTAACCAATTTGCAGAAAAAATAAAATTCGCTAATACTGATCGTTTTTTTTTTCCTCTTCGCTTACCCATTTACTCCAGTGGCTGTTGTTTCTTGAAAACAAAATTCCCGGCGAGGAGAGGAAGATGCGTAAATAAACAGCATCAGTTGTTTCTACAGAACAAAAGTACGACAGGAGGGTGGAAAACAAGTAAAAGCTTGAGTAAACAAACAAAATCACCGGTTGTTTATGGCACGAGCCCGAATCTGTGCCACAAAACCCCCAATTAAGATGCCACTGCGACAACGACATCAAAACCCTAGTAAAATGGAATTTCCATCGTGCGGCCTTACGAAAGGGAAATAAAATCCCCCGTCAAATCCGAAAAGGATGGACCAAAGATTTATGTCCCCGATCATCTTTTTCTCTTATATAAATAAAAAAAAACGCGAACTAGCACGCGCGCAGGCGCAGGGGATGCAGGAATCCGACCCTTCGGCCCAGCCACGATTAGCAAGCGATTAAAGCCCAGGAAGGACGAGGCCCAGGGAAAGGATGATACTTTAGGCTGCTAAACATTCTTTCTCAGCAAGTACTAGATGAAATAGGCAGCCGGGAAATAGGAAGACGGGAGAAGAGATGTCACCTCGAAAGGATCCGCCGCCATTGGGGGCTGGAATCCGGCAGATTTGTCGAAGAAGTCGGAGGGGGCGACCGGATGGGGAAAGGTGTGGTCTGGGGAAGGAGCAAGAACAAGGGGGTTTGGGAGGGTTCTTCTTGCGCAAGAAGAAGAAAAGGAAGGGAGAGGAAGTGCAGGTTTGGTTTTCGGCGCTCCTTCGCCGCAGAGCAATGGGTCTTTGCAGGTGCGTGGGCTGGACAGTGAATCCTGCACGCCCAGAAACAGCGTGGGAAGCCCCTAGCATTCTCTATATTAACTTCCAAATCCAATGGTGTGGACATGTGAGACATGTGTATGCTGTAGCGGACGCAACTTGGGGCAGAACTTAATATCAAGAGTACTTACACACTTCTATCCATGTGAGAACACTTGATCTTAGCCAAAAGGCCGAGAACATGTCATGGCATATTTGAAGAAAAATCAATTCAAAACACACAGCTCGCGAAACAAAAACAATGACAAATCATGTGTCAGTAGCGGTATAGCGACGAGCTTACACACACCGATTTAGAGCATGGCAGATATATGTTGTGTCTACGGATTATCTTTTTTTTTTTTTTTGCGAAACACAGTACAACGCAGACGCTCACATACACGCGCATACACTCATCCCTATGAACGCACACACGCACACCTTACCCCTATGAGCACCTCCGAAAGACTGAGCCGGCGGTCGGGTCTTGAGATTGACGAAGTCACCACGGGCGCCTCGCTGTCGACGGGAACGTCGCCTCCCGCTAAAGAATATTCCGTCTAAATGAGAAACACCAGCGTCAAACATAAGATTTGAACTCTGGTGGGCTGGGGGTACAACCACCCTCCTAACCATCTTGCCACAGGCAAATTCTCTACGGATTATCTTTTCAGGAAAATTTTGTTACACTACTTCTAGACGAGTTTACCGATCTTGCGTGCCCGAGTGCACCACAAAGACACCGTGCACTCTATATAGTTTCCCAGTGAGAAAATAGTGCTGGGATTTCTTGCACCTGAGGTCCAGTGCTCTCGTCACTTAAAAAAAATCGAAAAATAGATTTAAAAGTTTTATAAAATTCTATAAAAGTGATGTATTTTATAGACTGTAAAATCCTCTGTATTCCGACCTACACAAAAATGACAAATTTATAGATCTGATTATACTTTACAATGCAGAGTTTGAAATCTTCAAATTTTGCCATTTTTGTATAGACTGTAATATGAAGAGTTTTACAATTGATATTTTGCACGTTTGTAGTATACATCATCAAGAACATGCATGACTTTTTTCAATTTTTTATGAAACTTTGAAATACAATTTTTAATTTTTAAAAATAGAGTGATCACTGAAACTCGGGAGGAAATGCCACTTTCCGATGCATGTGTGCTTTTTTTTAGCTTGGTGATCGGTATTTGTATTTTCAAGTTTACTTTTACATAAACAAGAAATGTACCACGCACACATTACCACGCATTTTATCTAGATTACAAAAGGTGTTGATTTAAGAGTTAGCAGAACGAATTATCGCTTTGCTAAACATGAACCTTATATAGGTGATACTCATGTTAAATTAAAGAATCAAGGTATGCAATTTGAGATGTCAACCCCGCCTAAAAATGTGATAGTTAGGACTAGCCTCTCCCGCGACACCTAGGGCGATCGCCCCACCCCGTCTTCGTCGACGCCTGTTGAAAGGACATTTATTTACGCCTCTGTGTTTTGTGTGTTAGATAACAACACCGGCGATATTTTAATATGTTGCTAAGTGCTTACAGGAAATATTAAGTTTTATGTAAAGCGATAAAGGTTATCTCTCCATACAAAAAGAAGAAAGAAATGGAAAAGAGGCTTTGCAATGCCCTGTGAGGCCGGCCTCCTGGCCGGCCAGGCCAGCTCCTAGGCCGGGCGCGTCGGGCTCCCTGTCGGCCTCCAGGCCGGCCTAGGCCGGCTTTCCAGGCCGGGTGTCTCGGGCGCAAGGCTGGCCTCCAGGCCGGCCAGGCCGGCTCCTCAGAAGACATGCGCAGTACACGCAAGGCCGGCCTCCAGGCCAGCCAGGTCGGGTCCTAGACCGACCTCCTTGTACCTCTTCAACGGGCAGAAATTAGGAGGAGCTACAAATGCTCCTCCACCTACCTTTGGACAAGGAGCTCACCCAAACTTGAAGTCACCATTATTGCAAGACCAAAGCTCACTGATCTCCCAATCCATCCACCCAAACTCACTCATACTTTGAGGATTGAAGGAGAAGACCCGGATCTACAACTCCACCGAAGCGTTCTTCAATTCCCCCTCATTCACTTGAGAGATTCGAGTCTAGGGTTTCCACTAGAAAAATCTAGGCATCTTGTTGTACTTACTTGCTTGCTACTTTTGTGTAGCAGATTCGTGGTGCTTGGAAGCTCCCAATCCTTTTGTGAGTTGTGCTCCAAGCTTGTTGTAAGGGCTCCGGATTCCGCCTTGAAGGATTCCGATAGTGGAAGGTGAACCGAGCTTTTGGGCTAGGTTCATCGAAGAATAGGGTAATGCCATTTGTGGCGTCTTGAGTTTGAAACTCACACCCCTCCAACGAGACATACTCCCCTAAAAAGGAGTAACTCGGGAATACATCCTTGTCTCCACGTGCTTCCCGATCGGTTACTCCTTACTCGTTATTTACTACTTGTATCTTATCTTGCTTAGTGTTAACTTGTCATATAGGTAAATTCACCGTAGTTGCTTATCTAGAGAATTTACCTTTGTGTCAAGCCTAATCGAAAAAAGTATTAAAAATTTGACGTAGCACCTATTCACCCCCCCCCCTCTAGGTGGCCATATGATCCTTTCAATTGGTATCAGAGCCTCGGCTCTTTATTCGGGCTTAACCGCCTAAGAGAAGTATGGCCATTGACGAGTTTGGAAATGAGATACCCGAGCTCCCATCGCTTCCACTTCGGTTTCCTAGAGGACTTCAATTCCATGAAGTCCTCTATGGAAACTAAAATGGAAAAGTTGCAAGAGATGATTAAGCAACTCATGGAGGCAAAGGAAATCTCATCTCCTCTCACTCCTCTTTCTTCGGAGATTCCTAAGAAACCCTTGGAGGAAGAGGTGGTGGGAAAACGGGGGCGAACAATACTAAAAATGTTGATCTCCCAATAAACCACCTAATGGGTCAGGAGAATATGGTAGAGTTCCTTTTCCATATTCTCCCGACCTACCTATCCCTCATCCTCCTATTCACCTAAGGGAGCTCCACCTAGTCTAAATGCATCCTCTTTTACCTATTGGCAATCTTCTATGAAATCTCATTTGAAAAGTGGTTGCATTGAGCTTTGGAGGATCATTGTAGATGGATACAAGGCGATGGATGAATCCAACTTGACAAGGCGAGAAGAAGTTGATTGTCAACTAAATGCCACCGCTCTTGATGTGATCCGTGTTGCCGTGGGAGAGAAGGATATTCATCACATTCAAGATTGCACCACCGCCAAGGAAGCATGGGATTCTCTCACGGAGGTGTTTGTTGGAATGAAAGCATGAGGAAAATAGATATGAAGCTATGAGCAATCAAATTGAAGGCTTCTTCATGAAGGTTAATGAAACTCATGAGGATATGTATCAAAGGCTCAAGGCTCTTGCTACCGCATTTAGAGACCTTGGTGCTAAACATGTGGATGATACTTACATCAAGAGGAAGTATGTGAATGCTCTCATGCCCTTTGAAGCGGCCGACTTGAAGAGTCTCCAAGGAAGACACAACTACGTTTTGACCTCAAATGAAGTCATGCAAGAGATGCAATCTTACAAAGTTCAAGCCCAAATTGCTCAAGACTCTCGTGCCCGGCTATTGGAATGCATCAAGGTTCCTCACTTGCTTTGAAGGCCAAGGTGGTGGAACAAGATGAAGACCAAGATCATGAAGAGGGAGGCTACTTGGATCCCGAAGAACTCAAGATTGCCCATAGAGACTATGTAGCTCTTGCGGCAAGACCTTTTGGAAGAACCCATCCAAAGCTAAAGCTCAAGTGGAGCAAAAGTACAAATCAAGTGGTTTCAAGGAGGGCAACCCAAAAATGAAGACTTGCTTCAATTGTCAAGATAAATATCACTATGTTGCCCAATGTCCTTATGAGAACCGTGAAGAACATGGAGGAAGACTTATTCTCAAGGAAGCTTCAAGGTCTTCTCCCAAGAAGCCCTACTTCAAGAAGTCCATCTCCAACAAAAGCCACCTTCAAAGATTGTGTTGGTGACAAGAGAAGAATATATGTCCGGGGATGAGAGTGAAGAAGAAACAACCACAAGTGGAGTGGCCGCCTTAGCCATTGCTTCATCGACACCCCTTCTCTCTTTGAATCCCCCAATGAGAATGTCTCCATCCAATCCGCTACATGTCTCATGGCCAAGGGCCCCGAGGTATCATCTCCCTTCTACTAAGACTATGAATGAAATACATGATCTTATGAGTCTTAGAATAAGGAAGAAAATGTTGCTTTGGATTTCTTGTTGACTAACTTGCAAGGTGAATGCAAGATTGATTTGAGATTCTTATGAGTCAATATGGCATGGCACAAGATCTCCTTGAGGAAAAGGGGAGACTTGAAAGAGAAAATGCTAATGAGATTGCTTCCCTCACCATTGCTCTTGAGGAAGAGCATGAGCTTCGAGTTTCTCTTGAAGAGAAGCTTGATAATATTGATGAATCTCAAAATGATATCTTTCTCAAATCATTAAAGAACGTGACCATGCTATTGCTAAATACAAAGTTTTAAAGAAAGAAAAGGTCGAATTTGGTGTTGGTCATAGTAGACTAACCGAGGAGCTAGAGAAGCTCACCAAGGCTCACAAGGCCTTGGAGAGTGAACATCTACTCTCACCAAGTCTTTTGAACAACTTCAAATTCAACCTACTAAAATTGATGTACCTAGTTCCTCTACTCCTTCTTGTGATCATGCAAATGTCATTGAGGAAAATGCTAGGTTGAAGAATGAACTTGCCAAGGCCTCTAGCCCTCAAGGTGAGAAACCTCTTTATGAGCTCTTGCAAGCGCAAAAGCCACACATAGGGAAAGAGGGCCTTGGTTATGTTGCCAAGAAGAAGAACAAGAACAAGAACAAGAAGAAGGCCAAGCCCACAAGCAAAGGAGACACCATTGCGAGTAGTGATGCCACAAGGGGCAAAACCACTCGTAATGACTTTGCGGGAAATGCTAACCCCAACTATATTCTTTATGTTGATTATTATGGGGATGTTTATGCAAAATATGTTGGTCCCTATGATGGTTTCATTGCTTATTCTATTTGGGTTCCTAAGACCCTTGTTGCTAACAAACGAGGACCCATTGCAAAATGGGTACCTAAAACCAAGCAATGATTTCTTGTAGGACTATGCTTCCGGTGGGTCTAAATGGGTGATTGATAGTGGATGCACAAGTCATATGACCGGAAGCAAGGAGATCATGACGGAGTTGAGACCAAATCAAATCATTCAACCGTCACTTATGGTGATAAATCAAAACGGAGGTAACGGTTTCGGCAAGGTGGTAGTAGCAAGGATATCACCCTTGTGAATGTCATGCTTGTCGAGTCCCTCGGTTACAATTTAATGTCCGTTCGTGCACTTAATAAGATGAACTTTGATGTCCATTTTACTATTGATATGGTGGTACTCTTGAGGAGCAAGACTCTAAAGGTCATGTTCGTTGGGTATGTTGAAATGAGTTGTTTGTGGTGGACTTTTCGGGTCAACCAACACTCAAGCAATATGCCTCTTCGGAAAGGCCGACGTGGGGTGGTTGTGGCATCGCCGCTTGTCCCATGTCAATATGAGAACTTTGCAAAGTCTTCACAAGGGTGGCCACATTCTTGGACTAAAAGAGAATGTTTCTTTTTCTAGAGATCGTCTTTGTAGGGCTTGTGTTGAAGGAAAGATGCATGATTCTCCCCACATAAGCAAGACCATCATCTCATCAAAGAGGATATTGGAACTTCTTCATGTTGATCTCTTTGGTGCCGTTCCTCAACCGAGTCTTGGTGGGAAGAAGTATTGTTTGGTGATTGTTGATGACTATTCAAGATTTACTTGGGTTTATTTCTTCAAGTCGAAGGATGAGACTCAACAAGCCGTCATCGACTTCTCCAATGAAGTTCAACGTCAACACAATGTTCCCATATTGGCCATTAGAAGTGACAATGGCTCCGAGTTCAAGAACTACACCCTAAATGAGTTTCTTAGTGAAGAGGGAATTCGTCATCAATATTCCGCTGCATATACCCCTCAACAAAATGGTGTAGCCGAGAGGAAGAACCGACTCTCATGGATATGGCAAGGTCCATGTTGGCGGAGTTTAAGTCTCCGCTTTACTTGTGGGCCGAGGCCATCTCCACGGCGTGTCACTCATCAAACCGGTTATTCTTTCGCGTTGGAAGAAAAGAAACTCCATATGAGATGCTTACCGGCAACAAGCCCAATATTTCCTACTACCGAGTGTTTGGTTGTAAGTGTTTCTATAAGATCAAAGGTGTTCGTTTATCTAAATTTGAATCTAAAGCTTTAGAGGGTATTTTTGTTGGTTACGGTGCCGAATCTCACACTTATAGAGTCTACGACAAATCCTTAGGGAGAGTTGTGGAATCTTGTAGTGTGAAGTTCGATGAGAATGACGGCTCCCAAGTGGCGCAATTTCATGTTTGTGATGTAGATAATGAGGAACCTCAAGATGCAATAAGGAGAATGGGCATTGGCTTCTATCGCCCCGTTGAGATCCATCATGAGCCTCCTCAAGCAAGTCAAACAAGTCCAAGCTCCACTCATGTGGAGACACCATCATCACAAGTTGAACCGGCGCCTACCATGGAAGCAAGTGATGCACCTAACCAAGAACAAGAACAAGACCCTCAACAAGTTGATGAGAACATTGCTAATGAACCAATGAACCTTCCATTCAAGTGCAATGCTCTAATCAAGACCAAGATCAACCCTCTACTTCATCCAATGAAGAAGTGCATAATGAAGATCAAGGTCATCTAGACGGTCAAGACGGGGACTCAAATGATCAAGATGATCAAGTGATACCTCCTCGCTCCAATGAGGATATCGAAGCCCGTCGTAAAGCAAAAGTTGCAAGAAACCTAGAAATAATGAGTCATAAGCCTGAAGCAATTATTGGTGATCTAAATAGTAAGGTTACCACAAGGCGTCAATTGGCAAGATTTAGTGAGCATCAAGCACATATATCCATGGTGGAACCAAAGAAAGTCTTTGAAGCTCTTGAAGATCCGGATTGGTTGGAAGCCATGCATGAAGAACTCAACAACTTCGAGCACAACAAGGTGTGGAAGTTAGTTGAGAAGCCCAAAGAGTGCCGCAATGTTATAGGCACAAAGTGGATATTCAAGAACAAGCAAGATGAGCATGAATGGTTGTGAGGAACAAGGCAAGATTGGTGGCTCAACGTTACTCTCAAGTTGAAGGCATTGATTTTGGAGAGACCATTGCTCCCGTGGCTCGCCTTGAGTCCATCCGTATCCTTCTTGCATATGCATCACATCATAACTTTAAATTGCAACAAATGGATGTGAAAAGTGTCTTTCTTAATGGTTCTTTAAAAGAGTTGGTATATGTTAAGCAACCACCGGGTTTGAGGACCCAAACTTCCCTAACCATGTCTACAAGCTTGATAAGGGCTCTATGGTCTCAAACAAGCACCTCGTGCATGGTATGAGCACCTAAGAGAGCTATTGCTAGACCGTGGTTTTGAAGTGGGGCAAATCGATCCCACCCTCTTTACCAAGAGGGTCAAAGGGGAGCTTTTCATATGTCAACTTTATGTTGACGATATTATTTTTAGATCATCTAACAAAGTTTTTAATGATGAATTTTCAAATCTTATGACCGATAGGTTTGAGATGTCTATGATGGAGGAGTTAAAGTTCTTTCTTGGTTTTGAGATCAAGCAATTGAATGAAGGGACTTTCATATCTCAAGCCAAATATACCCAAGACATGCTCAAGAGATTCAAGATGCAAGATGCTAAGGAGAAACGCTTTCCTATGGATACCAAATGTCATCTACAACTTAACCCAAAGGGTATAGATGTCGATCAAAAGGAATACCGCTCCATGATTGGTTCTTTGCTTTATCTTTGTGCATCTAGACCCAATATTGTGTTGAGTGTAGGGGTGTGTGCAAGGTATCAAGCCGCTCCTAAAGAAAGCCACTTGATGGCGGTCAAGAGAATCCTTCGATATTTGGTTCATACCCCAAGGTTTGGTTTATGGTATCCAAAGGGCTCTTATTTCTCTCTTGCCGATTATACGGACTCGGATTGGGCCGGTTGTCTTGATGATAGGAAATCAACTTCCGGGTCATGCCAATTCCTTGGTAGGTCCTTGGTGAGTTGGTCTTCTAAGAAGCAAAATTGCATATCTCTTTCCACCGCCGAAGCCGAGTATGTGGCCGCCGCAAGTGCTTGCACTCAATTGTTGTGGATGAGGTAAACTTTAAACGAATACGGTGTCACTTGTGACAAAGTGCCTCTTTTGTGTGACAATGAAAGTACTATCAAGATTGCCCACAACCCCGTGCAACATTCAAGAACGAAGCATATTGAGATTCGTCATCATTTTATTCGAGATCATGTTGCCTGAGGAGATATTGAGCTAGGCTATGTCCCCACAAGAATCAACCTTGCCGATATATTCACGAAGCCTCTTAATGAAGCAAGATTCACCTTCTTGAGGAATGAGCTAAATATCGTGGATTCAAGGAGCTTGACTTGACTATCTTGCATACACACCTATGTCTTGACACTCTATTTGGTTTAGGTGTAGGCATGGACATAGGGGGAGTGCGGTCCTAATCCATTAGACTATCCCTCCCCCCATTATGCCGATAGTAAGAACTCATTTGCTTATCTATATTCGTTTCTATGAATTGTGAGCTTAAAATGACGAGTTGTGGCCGTGAACCCAAGATATATCTTCGTGGTGTCACACCACACACTCATACATGGTGGCCTAGGCCACCGCCCTCTTCTTTATGAAGAGTTGGTTCTTATTCGAGATTTCATTGCATACTTGTTGTTTTTACCCCCTTCTAATCACTTCCAATGTTGCTATTTGGGGTTTTTTTTTGTTTTTTATCCATTGGAAGTGTGAAGACTTCATCATGTTTGCATCCCCCCGTGTCACTCAATATTGCTCCATGATCATTCTTGAAGATGGTTCTCAGCAAAGAAGTCCAGAAGATTAAGATGAAGCGGAGGAGGCCAGTCTGGCCGGCCTGGCCGGCTCCCAGGCCGGATTCTCGGGGCTTCTACATCGGGGTGGGGGGATCGAACCGAACGGTTCCCCATCTTCTTCCTCCGTCCCCACCCGTGCTCCACCTCCATGGCAGCCCCTCCCGTGCTCCTCCTCCACTGCCCCCTCCATTAGAGCCGCCCCCACACCTCCTACGCCCTCAGATCTAAAGGGGCCCCTCCAGATCTTCCTTCCCATCCAAGTGATTTCTCCATTCGTGAAGGTTTGGGGGAGTTCTCCTCCATTGTTGGTGATCTCTCAAGATTGGATTTTTCTCGGTGAAACTCAAGCAAGATGGACTCCAATTCGGCTTTTGATGGCCTTGAGGACCTTGATGATTCTCCTCTCTCCCGGTACAAGAACAAGGACAACCTTCGAGCTGCTAATTTCTCCTCCCATACCAGGAAACTCAAGAATCCCAAGGTAACCGCCAAGAAGCCTCCCCCTGTCAATCCGGATGAACCGGTACATGAGACTTGGATCAAGATACCTAGTGATGAGTTTGAGCGTGACCGCTTGGATTTCAATCCTTATGCATTTGGAAAACGCACTTGTATAAATGATAGCCGGTTCTTTTGCAAGATGCATCAACAAGTGTTTGAACAACTAGTTAGTCCTATGGTTAACTCTCATGTTCCTACTCATTACTTTGATGTGGATAGTGCAAGGGAGTTATGGCCGGAGGTGATGGAGGTTATGGATTTTCATAGTATTACTCCTCTCATGCCAGTTAATACCTCTTATTCTCCTGAGCTGCTTCGGCAATTCTATGCCACAGTTTATTTCTCCAGGGAAGGAAAGAGGACTATGACTTGGATGAGTGCCGGTATCAAGTGTGAAGCTTCTCTTGCTGAATTTGGTGCTCTCTTTGGCATTGAGTTACCTCATTGTCCCATGGCTTATGTTCGTATTCACTTGCAAACTCTCATGAAAGCCTCTGTCGGGATCCGTCATTGCTATCCCCCCGGGACGGACATTATTGGAAAGATTCCCAGGGTCACTCATATGACTCCGTTTTGGAAAGCCACACATTTCATCTTACGCCAAGTATGGGGAGAAGGGTGATGTTCGCAAGTTCATGGTCAACCTTCTTAACAACACTAGTTGAATGCTCGTGCGTTGCAACGGTCTAAAATATTTAACATATCAGAAAATTTGTTTTATTCTACTTCATATGTGGTTGTTATTTCTATAACACCCCCTACGCCTTTGCGTGCAGTCGCGCTTGGATGTGTTCCTATCCATGCAAGAGCTCTCTCCGCTGCTTTCCTTGGTTCTGTTACATTCTTACAGCTATTTTTACAGCTATTAGTATCGAATTTCCGTGTAGGAGTAGTTCCTCTAGTGCATCACCAAGAAGTGAAAGAGGGGTAAACAACAATGGAAATTCAGTTATGTTCTCCAATACAGTAAGATTCTGTATAGATTGCAAATATCATAATTTCGCTAAGACAAATTTCATTGAATTTATAAAATAAATATTAAATACATGCCATCGTAAGCTTGTGCACTTTTGCTTCAAATATGTATAACACCAAAAAATTGTGCTGCGCATTGACATGTAAATGACATTTTTTGTTTTTTATAATTGTATAGATATAGAGAATATCAATATGAAATGGTGTTGAAAGTTTAAGCACATATTAAGTACCGATATGAAAAATGGTTTTCTGTGAAAGACTGTGTCATCCCAATAAAACTCCTTAGAGATTGGTGATCAGTCATTTTTACACATCATTCAGATAACACAACCCAATTTTGATGGTGAATTGCTTTGCACTATACACGGAAGTACTGCTTCTAGGAACAGACTCCGTTTCATAAAGCCACTCAATACAAATCGTCTGATGCAGCGGAAGGGACGAAATGGTTCTGAATAATAATTGGAGTTTTAGTTTCCAGATATAAACTTGTAGGATATAGTCCTGAAAAACAGATGTGAGTGGGATATTTTAAAGCTGATCTTGATTCCTAAATAACTGAACATTTGTTCTAGTACTGCAAATTTAAGCAATAAACCAGAGCCACCTTTGAAATGTATGCATTGTATAGCTGATAAATCAAGTATAAGAAACGAGATTCAAGGAGGACTAGAAGGATATGGCGCGCGTTGCTGCGCCCGGTTCATAAGCAAGGCTTCACAAACCACTCTAGACAGAGAACAAATAGTATCGTGCCATGTATTGAGAAAGTAAGCATAAGGAGTAATAATCTACTGTACTCCTATCATATGCCTTAATGAAACCAAGGTGGTATCCTTAGATTGACTGTACGTAGCATAACCATAACATACATAGACATGAGATGTTCACATAGACATTTTGTTATTGAATAAATTCACATATATTGACATGTTCTCAAGTTACAATGATACTTTGGAACTCGTTGACTGGTAATTAAACACTGCAAAATGATACGTATTCTAACTTAAGACTCCCATACAGCTCGGCTTAATTAGTGTAGCACTCACATGGGAACCTCATATCTTTATCTTTTTACGTGATAAAAGTGTAGGTGTTTCAGGAATATAAAAGTGATTCTGAAGGAGAAAAGGTCAATTGCAAATCTTTGCTTAGACTAAGAGGCCACATGCAACAACGGGTACACTGCAAGCATCAACAGCTATAGGCTACGACAAGGGCAGGGAGAAAGCAGCAGCACCACCAAATGAAAAATAAATCAAATCTGGGAAGGAGAAGCATTCCTGATGTACTCAACATGAAAAACGGCTTCAGGATAATGCAGCTGTCCATAAGACTACCAACAGAGCATCTCACTTAAAAAAACATAGAAAAGGCCCAGGGGTGAATACAACCAGATGATGAACATACACTGTAAAGCCGTTTCTGAGGAAAACAATCAACACAAGAGTCCCATAGCCACTATGACGAATCCATGTACAACATAGAAAAGGACTGGTAAGAATTGCAGCACTGATCATAACAATAAGAATTTATAGCACAACATGACGAATCTATGTACCTACAACCCAAAGGAAATGAAATTACCAGCACCACAGACCTCATAGTAAAGAGGCTGTTATCAAATGGAACAAAGCATAGTAAACCAAGGGAAGGAATGGCTATGGCATTGCCTGGTACTCCACTAACATTTTTCAAAATGACAAGTGCTAATCACCTAAGAAGAATATGCTCTTGTTTTAATAAATTTAAAAACAGTATATTGGCATCGTAAATCAACTTGTTTGTTCTTTTTCTAGATAATATCTCACATTAAATCAGAAAAAGGTAGAGAATGATAACTAACACTTAAGCCATATGCTTTCAACTATGCCATGGAATGCTAAAGTTTTTTCCTTGCAGATTATGGATGGTATACTTCAACAACACTGCTTCCCAAAGGTCGGTTTCATAAGTGAAATATGATCATACAGAAAACGGGTTAATGAGAAAAAACACTTCTTGGTGTATAGGAAACATAATATAAGCCCAGTTATCTGCTCGGATCTCATGGGACACTTGCATGACCATTTCTCTTTTAGGTTGGATGAACAAAAGTGTAAATGTCAATCCAAACTGATGGCACCAAAATGTAAGGTCACGCAACAAACCCTGATATTTCCGTTTGCTTGTTATTTCTTCTAAAGAAAGTGAGAAATTGTTTGAGGCTAGAGATTACATACATGGTGCAATACGATACTCATACTCACTATTTGACATGGGAGGCATGGTAATCTGTAGGAAGACGCAATGTCATGCTAAGGATCGCCATCAGAGATAGATTCACCTTAACATTGAATTGCCATGGTAGTGATGATCTATAAATTTGTAGCCTCCAAAAATTCGTGTTACTTGGACTACCAAGCTGATGCAAACAAGATTAAGAAGAATGAAATTAACCTCTTGCGTTTTCTTTGGTTATTTGGACTACCAAGCTGCCAAGGGCTCCAGATTTCCCATTTTATATGACGCGAAGAAGCTGATAAAAAGCTTATAGGATTTGCAAGGCTGAAAAGAAGTATAGTACGACAATGACACACAACTTGTTTCAAGGTAAAATATTTCAGATACGGAATTACTGTAAACACCAACAAATAATAGTGGACATTTGAAAATACCAAAATTAATGGGTCAGGAAAAAACCTCATTAACTGTCTGTGTTATTACTACTATCATTAACCTCTCAGTTTAAATTTCATAGTATGATTTTACTACTGTTAATTCCCAGTCTTTCTAGCTTATGGCTGGGAGACACTTTCAACAGCAATTCATCCTTTTACCCTGGATGATCATCATAAGAACATAATTCTAAAGCTAAGAAAAGACATTTATTACTCAAAATCTTTGAAGATAAGTTTACCTGCACAAATCTGCTCCTATCACTCAAATCGCAGATAGCAAGGCAATGGAAGTCAAGATAGATAGCATTAAATCTAC
Source organism: Poa pratensis (assembly GCA_947311845.1). Taxonomy (NCBI): domain Eukaryota; kingdom Viridiplantae; phylum Streptophyta; class Magnoliopsida; order Poales; family Poaceae; genus Poa; species Poa pratensis. Next base: position 20,239,789 of record CAMZMU010000128.1, read on the forward strand.
ATGTATGGAACTCAAATTCCATGACTTTTGGGAAGTTCGCCTCCAAGCACGTCTAATTTTTGTAACAATAAAAATTTCAGAATTACCTGCTCACCACCTGCAACAACTCACTATTGAATTACTGGGCATCAATTAAGCTGTCAATCTGGAAGAACTCATTTTCCTAAACAACATGGTAAAAAAGGCAGAACTGGTCTGGTTGTTCTAGTTGATACTTAAGCTGAACAGAAGTAGATACAGGCAAGACAGCAAACACCGAAGTGGCTCAGCTTTTTTTGTTAAGCTAGCTAACTTCCATTGGAAATACCACATGTTAAACCTAGCGATTTGGCTGTGAAGGCCACTGCCTCCTCTGCAAAGTCAAGGATCGTTTTAGCAAACAAACAGATCTTGAATCTCTCTACATCCTGGCGACTGGGGAATTATTCAGGGAACATAGCGGAGTGGATGGATTTATAATTAAGGTACCTTCTTGCAGTTTAACGAGGACACGAGGTAGTAGATACAGTCGGTGGACCGGTGACCGCGCGCTTCCTCCTCGTCTGCGGCGGGAGGCGGGTCGGCAGTGGCTGAATCCATCTCAGCGAGCAGGAGAGGTCGAGGATGGGAGGAGCCGAGCAGATAGGTCGTGAGGACGGGACCGCAGGACGAAGCAGAGGAGGACGCGAGGGTTCAGGTCCCCGATGCCGCGCGAGACCGCTGGAGGAGCTCCTCCGCATCCTGGTGCCGCTTGAAGCCGCCACAGCTAATCCTCGTGTCTGGCGGATCACGCTGATCGAGACTACCTATAGGCCATGGGGTCAGCCAAGCCGGTGATGGGTGACAACAATTAGGAGCAAAGTCCCCCGGAATCGGAGGTAGCGGAGACGCCTGGAATCAGAGGCAGCGGAGGCGGGGATTTCATGAGGAAGGAGAAAATTACAAATCTTATCTGGTGCGCTTACGGATGGAGGCCTTGTGTAGGAAACCGTCTAGCATCCGACGCCGGTGGGGAAGAGACGATGCGGGTGAGATGTGCCATGTGCAGGGGCAGAGAAGGCGGCGGCGGCGGCGGTACGTGAGGAGTGCTCTGATTGAGCGGAGGCGCAGGAGGGGAGGACCCGCACATGCAGAAGACAGCGGCCCTGCGCCGCCGGACCGCGTGGGCGGCTAGGTTGCCGCCTCCCGCATCGCCGTAACCGGTAACCAGCGCCTCAACCTGGCGACGCCCTTGCCGGCCTGCACCAGGACGGCACGGTGGTGGACATGGATGAAGACGATGGTGAGGGAGTCGGGATGATAGTGGTATGGTCGGGAGGAGGGGACCGCAGGCGGCGGCGGCCGAAGCTTAGGCGGCCGGAATCAAAGGTCGGCTGACACGCGTGCGCTATTCGTCGGGCAATGGTGATGAACCGTCTTCCTGTACAATCTTGACACTGACAGTGGGCCGCCGAACCAAACCAGATGGGCGCGCAAACACAGGGTACACACCCATCTACACACACGTACAGACACCGACAAACGGGCCCACAAAACTCCGGCCCACGGGCAGTGAATGAGCGTGCACAGCAACGGGAAATAAGGCAACTAACTGAGTCCCTGATTCGTGGGCCTAAAACAAGGATGAACCAGAAAGCAGCAATCCCAGGGAGTTTAGTTATGTTACTGATTTGAGTATAACATCTTAACACGTGAAGTTTCATCTAGCATGTTGCTACATCCCACCACAATTAAAAGTCTCAAGAAGGGTAGTGTTTTATACAAATGCCTGCCATGACTCAAATATATGTAACACAGAAAGGTGAACTCACTCATTTTCCTGGTATTTGCATAAGAAGTGAAAGGCTATCTAAGAATTTATACCTTTGCGTAAGCACGAGAGACCAGGGTAACTTCTAAGCTCGCTCGCTGTTTCCCAGCTTAGGCATGATTTCAGTGATGTGTGAGATAAGAGGCACCGACTTAAATCACCAGGAGCTGAACAAGACATCCTGGCAGCAGTATAACTTCATTGTTCACAGTTCTCATCGTGCTGAATAATAAATCTGTTCAGAATTATAAGAAAGTCAAATATTCAAATTATCAAACATAGTAAAAGTTTGCTTTCTTGCCTTGAACGTTAAGCAAAATAACTGTACTCTAGATGGGGTCATACATGACCAGCTGCTTGTAGATAAAGCAACACGCAGCTGAAACCATGTTATCAGCTTCCTACATCCATTCAAGCACCAGGGACCAAATAATAAAGATCTGCATCATCTTCCTGGTCCATCCATATAAATTGTATCTTTTCATCTAACTCAGTATGAACTTAAACAGTTATAATGGGAACAAAAATTGTCTAATTTTTTTTCCAGATATTTCAATCATTTCACTGCAAAGATGCATCAAGCTATACAGATTGAAATATGTGAGCTATCATCTTTTTCCATTCATAGAAATAGAACAGCTGACGTTCAGAATACTGTTACCTCCCAATTTCAGAAAATGGAGGGGCAGGACGGCGGCGCTGCGTCGGCCGGGGTGGAGGGAGGAGATTGGCGGCGGCAGCGGCGGCGGGCGTGGGGTCCCGCGAACAGAGATACGGGGAGTGGCGGCGCGGCTGCGGGCAGGCCGGTGCGCAGCACGCATCCGGCGACATGTGCGTCATGCGCAGAAGTGGCAGCAGCAGCGTCGCACCCCGCACAGAGGAGAAGCGACACTCCGGCGGCAAGGGCGGATGGGCAGGACGGCGGCGCGCGACGCGGTTGATGCGGCCAGCGGCCGGGTGGAGGTAGGAGAACACCAGCGAGGGCGGTCGCACGGCCGGCGGCCGGAGTGAGGGCGGTGGATGCTGCTGTCGCCAGTGTGTAGAGCTAGTGTGACGGAATGCTGCGAAGAATCATAGCGTGCGGTGTGAGGATACGAGCAGGGGCCTGGATACGAGCGACGGGTGGTTTGCGGTTTCGGAGAGAGAGGTATGGAGATGAGATCGTGCCATCGTGGGGAAGACGGTGGAGGACAAGAGTGAGGTTTTTTCTTTCAGCGTTTTTTCTTCCGTGCGGGATGCGAGACCGGACCAGCGGTACGACGTACCACGGAACACACGGAACACAGACACCACCTACTCAGCTTTAATATACTCCCTCCGTCCAAAAATAACTGTCTTAGATTTGTCAAAAAGTGGATGTATCTAGACATGAAACATGTATAAATACACCCACTTTTGTGCAAACTTGAGACACTTATTTTGAGACGGAGGAAGTAGTAGAGATTGTTAGTATCAAGGAGAGGAAAAAGAAAATAGATGTTCTTGATTACATGTGGCAAGAGATGCACTCCGTGGTTCTTGAGACCAAGGTTCCCATTTATGGTCCGTACCTTCAGAAGCTCTTTAACATCAAGTTGGCTCCAGCCTTGCTCAATGCCTATGCCTTAGAGATGACTGCGCCTACACTTCTACCTTTGCCATCTCGTTCCCGGGTGCAGCCGTCCCTTCTCAAGCCAAGCGTGCTAGAACCGGAGCTCCTGAAGCTCATGTTGAGGAAGGTGCTCTTGATGAGGGAGAAGCTCATGTTGCTCTAAGAAGAAGCACGACATAATGGATGTGTTCAAGAAAATGAATTGCTTCTTTGCGGAAAAGCAAGTCAAGGACTTCAAGGCATATCGCAAGCAAAAGTCCTATAACCGCAATCAACGGGTAATTATGACGAAGCTTGATCTTCCCTATCCAGCAAGCTCAGCCGAGGTCTCGGAGAAGATTTACATGTCCAAGAACACCGGCGATGATGCCTCCTCTCTTGCCCCCTATTGGCCGGGCGACCATGGTGAATCAAGCTCCGGTCAAGCTTTTGGAGGCGCCAATGATCATGTTGATGGTGAAGATGATGTGGAGCAATATGATGACGCGTGATCTCATGGGATTTCACGCTACTTTCTCCTTTTTGGTGTCTCGATGTCAAAGGGGAGAGATATCCGGGGATTTGCATTCATGCATGGTATACATTTGCATTTTCATTTTCATTTGCATTGCACTTGCTTTAGTTGAACTTTATTTGGTTTATGTTCGTGGAACTTGGTTATCACTATTGTATGAGATGGCTAAATTATTGTATGAGACTATGGATTTCGGTATTCGGGTTTATCTATGGTTGAGACTTCATGATATTGTTCATTGATATAATTGTCTACATCTTTTGGCACAAGGTATGATTATCTCAAAATCTCAACCTAGTTGGGTATGTCATTTTGTGCGTATATGATTGTTCCTATATCATGTTGATTATCTTGTTGGGAATGCTTCCCTCCTTATGTGTGTATTTGCATTCAAAGGCAAACAAACTATATGCACACATTTAGGGGAGCCCTTTCATTGTATAAGAACATGATATAGGGCGTGTTCGGCAATCGCCTCGCTTCTCAGAAATCCTCGCTTCCAGCTTCTGAACCCGTCGCCAGCTTCCCGTGCGGAGTGCGAAACGTTCGGCGAGCACGATCGCTCCGCTCCTTGCTTGGCCAGGCTGCAGCCCATTTAAAGCTGGGCTGGCCTGCTGGGGCGGCAAGGTTTGGTCCAAATGTTTTTTGCCATTGTTTTGTTTCCTTTTTTTCTGTACGAGATTTCCTGTACGTGTTTTCCTGTACGTTCGGATATGATTTTCCAGTCGCATGTACTACATTCTATACTATTGTATAAAATGCAAAGTTGAGCATAGCAAATATTTGTAAAGATATATTATCTTCGTATTAGAATATCTAAATATCTGTAAAGATATATTATCTTCGTATTAGAAAATGTGAACTTGAGCATAGCAAATATTTACATATACTAGTTTCCTTTCGAGGCTAACTGCAAGTAACATATATGCTGCTCCTTGTAAATTTCTTAGTTTGCTCAACACACGACGAGCGTGTTCGTGATATTACCAACCAAAGGTACCTGTCTTTTGATGGATGCCATCATACCAGCTTTATGACAGAAAAAGATGCTTGTGGCAAAGATACATTTGCAACAGGTTAGTGCAAATCTAATTAAGATATTTCCTACGTGCCTTGCTCATCACCATCCATCAGCAATGGCTGTAGCAAGTTCATCCCTAAAGTCATCCATATCATCTCCGTTTGCCTCCGGAGTTGACGAGTCCAAAGCACCTTGAGGAACAACATACCGCTTATATCTTTCCGGAATTGTTGGCACATAGTCCGGATCCCTGTCGAACCTCTGAAAGTGGATATCATTTCTATCATGAGCGCGAATATAGTTGTGCAATGTCATACACGCAGCCACAATCATCTTCTGGGTATCAATGGCATACTTCGGCATCTTGAGAAGAGTTTGCCATTTCATCTTCAATACTCCGAAGGTACACTCAATGACGTTACGCTTGGACGAGTGGATCCTATTGAACTTCTCGACGGGAGTAGTAGGCGGTACACCTCTATGGAACTCGGGAACATGATACCTTTCTCCTTTGTATGGTGCAAGATATCCCTGTCGATTAGGATAGCCGGCGTCCACAAGATAGTACTTACCTAATAAAAACAAACACATTGTGCATATTAGTTCTACCATGATTACACCAAATGGATTAATATAAAAGAAATGCTCACCCTTTGGAGGATGCGGGAAGGTGAGTCTGTCCTTGTCAATAGCATGATATAGAACACTTGTATCATGCATAGCACCAGGTTGTCCAATTGAAGCATAAGTGATATGCATGTCAAAGTCACATACTGCCATTACATTCTGAGTAACTGCACCAGTTCTTCCAATGTATCTCACTTGGCTGATTAGGGCAATGACAGCCCTAATATGAGTTCCATCTATTGCACCAACAAAATTTTTAAGATGTGGGAAGGCCCTTCTATCATTCTTAATCCTAGGATGCACAGCTCGAAAATTTGGGTCTTTAGGTTTGATGTAGTGAGCCGACATAAGGATCACACAATTCAGCACGTCATGAAATTTGCGGCTGATAGTATCTCCTGAATGTTTGAAACGGTTTTGTGTTCTCCTATTTGACTCACAACCACCCAAGGTCCACAAGAACATAGCAAGAGACTCATAGCTGCTAACAAAGGGGGAATTTGTGAGGCCATACCTTTGGACCAACAAGTCATGAAGATCGAAAAATACCCTTGCACTCATTCTTAACATTCTGTATGTCTCTCCGGGTGTATCAATGGTCTCTTGCAACCATCCAAACCCACTAAGTATAGAAGTCCTAGGATCAGCCTTCAACAACCAAGATTCACTATACTTCTGAACAATGGTGGCTGCATTTGAACAAAGGATAGTCATTTGTTTTGCATGATGACAAACCAACCTTCTCTTGCGTTGATAGTCATTCTCAGCATCACTATCATTGTCAGCCATCTGCATGTAAACATGAGCACAATCACAAAATAGTTAGCATCATACACAATCTTTCAACATAAACCAAGCACGGAAGACAAAGTAGTAATTGATAGAAAATATTCAAATAGTTGTTACAAGCCAAATAGGAAATAATAGTTCAATGCAGCAAAAAATAGTCTTCTACGAAGTGTTACAATTACATAGAAGTGATCCATCTACTTTGGATACGTGTGGTCATACTTCCTACGAAGCCAACTCTTACAAGCCCCAACGGACATGTGCATAAAAATCTCCCTTATGTCTCTTCTGGCCATCAACTCAGTTGCAATGTAGTGCTCATCAGTACCTTCTGTTGCCCCACATTCCAAAACAGCATCCATGACAGACTTAACAGAAGCGCTGTCATCATTCTTCATGAAAGACTCAAAAGATGACTGGGATCTCTCAGCAATGTCACCAATCCTTGTAATCTGCTCCTGCATCACAATTGCAGTCTTGGGTTTCTTGCTAGCATCATAAACCATCTTTCCAAGCCTCTTTAGTTGGGGCTGCTTGTATGACAGTCCGGTTATCATTTTGAACTCATTACCAACTTCTTCATATGCATTCGGTGTCAAGTGAGTGTTTGGCCTATTACCCCTCCGCACTTGTTTGACAAACAACTCAACAATTATCCTAGTGTTCTCCTCGGTCCATTCAGCAGCCATTGTTGACAGAATTCTACAAAATTGGTGTCACTTCTATAGCACTGTAATATAGAAAGCAAATGCATATAAAAAACAGAGAACTACTCCTACCCCGTAGCACAATTTGACCATGTACTCCTACACGTAGCACAAATTGACCATGAACTCCTACACGTAGCACAAATTAACCATGAACTGCTGCAACCCGTACCACAATTTCAAGAGCAAATCAAGCAAATCAAATGAGATGCTCACATGTGCTGCAATAAAAGGAAGACACAAGCACGATATGCTCACCCAGGAGCTCGGGCGTCTCGATCCGGTGGGGGAGCCAAGTAGGGGAGGGCGAGCTCGGGCGGACGGCGACGCCGGAGTTGAGGTGCGGTGGCGGCTCAGGCGGACGGCGAGATCGGGCGTCTCGATCTGGTGGGGGAGCCGAGTAGGGGAAGGCGAGGTCGGGCGGACGGGCAGCTCCGGCGGCTCGGGCAGACGGCGAGCTCGGGCGGACGGACAGCTCCGGCGGCTCGGGAAGAAGACGGTGACCTCGGGCGAGTAGAAGACGCTGACCTCGGGCGGGCGGCCAGCTCCGGCGGCTCGAGCGGACGGCGACGCCGGAGTTGAGGTGCGGCGGCGGCTCGGGAGCCTGTGGCGGAGGTCGGAGTCGAGGGCCGGCGGCGGCCGGAGACGAGGGCCGGCGGCGGCTAGGTCACGCGGTACTCGGGTGTGGAGAAAAACAAGGCTCTGGTCGCGACTGGGCAGTGGCTCGCTCGAGAAGGAAAGAAAAAGGAGCGAATCGTTTTCTCTCACTTGGCGGTGGCAATCCCTCCGTAAATATACGCTGCTCCGCGATTTGGTGCTCCGCGGATCGCTGGAAGTGCTGCTCCGCGATTTGTACAGCCAAAATGTACTGCTCCGAGGATCTGGCTCCGTGGAGCAGGGGTGTTCGGTGCTGCTCCGCACCGGAGCACCGCAGAGCTGGAGCGTGGAGGGTTGCCGAACACGCCCATAGTGTGTTTTTTTATTGCAAATCCTAGTGTTGTCATCTAACACCAAAAAGGGGGAGATTGAAAGGACATTTATTTACCCCTATGTATTTTGTGTGTTAGATAACAACACCGGCGATATTTTAATATGTTGCTAAGTGCTTACAGGAAATAGTAAGTTTTATGTAAAGCGATAAAGGTTATCTCTCCATACAAAAAGAAGAAAGAAATGGAAAAGAGGTTTTGCAATGCCCTATGAGGCCGGCTCCTAGGCCAGGCACGTCGGGCTCCCTGCCGGCCTCCAGGCCGGCCTAGGCCGACTTTCCAGGCCGGGTGTCTCGGGCGCAAGGCCGGCCAGGCCGGGCCCCAGGCCGGCTCCTCAGAAGACCTGCGCAGTACACGCAAGGCCGGCCTCCAGGCCAGCCAGGCCGGGTCCTAGGTCGGCCTCCCTATACCTCTTCAACGGGCAGAAATTAGGAGGAGCTATAAATGCTCCTCCACCTACCTTTGGACAAGGAGCTTGCTCAAACTTGAAGTCACCATTATTGCAAGATCAAAACTCACCGATCTCCCAATCCCTCCACCCAAACTCACTCATACTTGGAGGATTGAAGGAGAAGGCCCGGATCTACAACTCCACCAAAGCGTTCTTCAATCCCCCCTCATTCACTTGAGGGATTCGAGCCTAGGATTTCCACTAGGAAAACCTAGGCATCTTGTTATACTTACTTGCTTGCTACTTTTGTGTAGCAGATTCGTGGTGCTTGGAAGCTCCCAATCCTTTTGTGGGTTGTGCTCCAAGCTTGTTATAAGGGCTCCAGAATCCACCTTGAAGGATTCCGAAAGTGGAAGGTGAACCGAGCTTTTGGGCTAGGTTCATCGGAGAATAGGGTGAGGCCATTTGTGGCGTCTTGAGTTTGAAACTCACACCCCTCCAACGATACGTACTCCCCTAAAAAGGAGGAACTCGAGAATACATCCTTGTCTCCGCGTGCTTCCTGATCGGTTACTCCTTACTCGTTATTTACTACTTGTATCTTATCTTGCTTAGTGTTAACTTGTCATATAGGTAAATTCACCGTAGTTGCATATCTAGAGAATTTACCTTTGTGTTAAGCCTAAATCGAAAAAGTATTAAAAATTGACGTAGCACCTATTCACCCCTCCTCTAGGTGGCCATATGATCTTTCACCTGTGACGGCCGATAGCCCGGCTAACAACTCTCCCTCTGGCAAGGATACCTACCGCATCTTCAATGACTTTGTCCCATGGTTGCCCATGTGCCACGGTATGCAGCTCCTGTTACCGTGGACGGCATATTTGATCGTGTCGATCTAGATAATGCGCATGGCACCCTCTATCTCCTCGCCGGAGTATTTCGAGCGGGGACATGTCAACACCAGAATGTCTAAATCGTCGAGCGTAAGGGAAACTCCAACGGACCGACCCAAACAAACACAAAATGTGTTCGCCTATTATACAGCTGGGTGGCCGAGCGGACATGTGTCCGACCCTTGTTCGGCTTTCTGACTAGTGCACCCAACGGAGCGACCCATTGGTCCCTCCTTGTTCCTTTTTTTTCCTCTTTCAACCTTTCCAACATATTTTTATAAATTTGAATTTCACATATTACATAATTATGATCAAGAATCTTGTTTTTTATGCTTCAAGGAGGATGATTTTGCATTAGATCAATCTATGAATCCTATGATATATCTAATGCTAAGTGTGGTCAATAAAATACCAACATAGTCTCTCCCTCAATACCAAAAATATTGTTGTGCTGTCAAATTTCAAACAAAATAGAGTAAAATGTGAAATTTCCGCACAACATTCAATGTTGTGCTGCCAAGCGTGGAGAAATTTCGATGATTTTGGGTTTCCGTACAACATTAACCCGTCTTGAGGTAGTCGATGACACTTTTGCAAATAACCCCTCTTGCAAGTGGGCCTTCTTTACCTTATACTTTACATGGACTGACACGTAGGCCCGCAACTCGTCACATCATGACATGATACACGCCAACGACAACAGTGATCGTCTATAGGCCCCTAACATGTATTTCGTTACCGCAATTAGGTCTAAAGTGGGTTTCATCAACAAACACAAATATCAGTGATGCATTTTACCATGATTTGATTTTGGAAAAGTTTTACTCCCACAAAAAAGAACACGGCAACAATCTAGGGTTTTATCGTAGCCATCACTTTCATCTGACCCGTCTTCCGCTGTCTTCAGTCATGAATTGACGGGTCCACGCCTTCTCTATTTGCGGTTCTGACGGCGGGAGTGGATGAGCACCTCAGACTTGTGCTCAGCGCTGTAGTAAGATTCCGGTTTGGTCAACTGGCAACAACTATGTCGGCGATGTGATGGATAAGAATAAGTTATGCTCATCTCCTTGTCCACCTCGTCACCGGCAATTTCACCGGTGGCGTTGAGGAGATGGGGGAATTGTCTAGTCGCTGCTTTCATGAAATTGCGGATTTCGTGGTGTTGGAGGTTTGATGTTAGAAAATTCAGATTAATTCACAGTGTTCTTTAGAGACAGGTCGGCTGCCCGCTTTAGGGTCGTTAAGTGTAGGGGTGTAAACGGGTAGGATAATTTCCGTACCGAATCCGCCGCCGAATCCGTTTTAAAGAGTCCATATCCGGTTTTAAAGAATTCGCCGGATAAGGATTTCCGATTCCGAACTGAACACCCGGATATGGTATGTAAAATAGCATACGAATATGAATTATCCGAAAATTAAATAGGATTATCTGATGGTTATAATCCGAATAATCCGATTTTCTACCGAAATATCTAAACTTATAGAGCATAATTTGAGTTCGTGAGTTGTGGAGTTTATCCGTTGAACAACAACTCACTTGCATGGTCATTGTGTAGTACAAATTTGTTAGTTTATTAAGTTCTTGAGCTATTATTTTTGGTTTTGTGGGTTCATGATGTACATTGCGCGTACTGATCCGATTAATTTTTCTTCCGCCCAGAATCCGCTCCGTTTCCGTTCCGAATCCGTGATCATATATATCCGCCACCGAATACGCAACCGTTTATTATCCGATCCGATCTGAATCCGAGAAAAAAATGGTAAATCATACGGTCGAGGTAAAATCCGAACCGTGCCCTGTTAAGTTGTGGATTGCTAGAATTGTTTTTTTTTAATCATCGAATTGCTAGAATTGGTCCCACCACTTTTCCAGATCCCAGAAAAAAAATTATAAGCGGGCCGGCCCAACTTAAGCGGCAACTCGGTCGGCCGTGATTGTCTTGTTCTTCTTTCTTTCCCCTTCCCTTGACCCATCGACCTCAAACCCTAGCTTTCCATGGCCGGCGGCGTTTCTTCTCCGATGGCGGTTGGAGCAGCAGAGAGGGAGGCGGATGAGAGACTCTGGAAGAAGCAGAAGCAGGAGCAGTCACAGCTGGCGGAGGAGGAGGAGAAGGGGGTGAATCCTCTGGACCCGAGATTCAGCGAGTACGACCCCAAGCAGAGGAAATACATCTACACCCGCTACTTCTATCGCCCCAAGATCGACCTCGACCAGGAATGTAAGTGTGTTCCAACTCCCCACTAAAAGTTTCCATGTCGATACTTGTCTTGGTTACCCTGCACCTTCTGTCTATTCCAATGCTATTCTTCATCTTTATTTCGAATGCTGTTTTTCATCTTTCCCTCGCTTTGAAACGATCTGCCATCTATTTTGACAGCACCTGTTGGCCCAATGCGATATACGAACAAAATCTTTGGAGAGGGGTTCGTGTTGGCTAACTCGGCGAATGTTGTCTCGATCAAGATTGTGTCCTCGGACTATGGCTACCCACTCAATGTCTATGGCACAATCATAGCCAGGGATAGTCTTGATCACAAATGCATCTATATGTTCCAGCGTGGCAAGGACAATTGCCAGCTCATCAGCTCAAAGGTATTACAATTATTTGCCTTACACGATGTCCAATGCACCCCTAGCGACATAACATGCCATGTAGCAGTATAATTCTTGTACCACAACTCCAAGAATTTCCCGAAAAAGTGAAGCCAGAATAAGGATGAACATGTGGATCGTGGCACCTGAACAAATCGAGACTGAATAAAGCATCATCACTTAGAAGAATACCTAACAAAAGAAAATCACTGGGAGCCAAAATGAAATTATCAGGGTATCTGATGGCCACTGCAAGATTATTGTTCATATAAAAATGCAAAATTCATACTGCAGAAGCACATGCATGTTAATGTCATTGAATGTAGGATATCCAGATTCTAACTGTACCCATATATATACGAAAATCATTCTGGAACGTTCTCCATTCTACGAATTATTGGTTCTAAATGTTATGTATCCAACTATCCATACACCTAATTTTGTTTGTGTGTATTGTACTAATAACTAGTCTGGAATCATATATTGTGCTAATATTAGTGGAACCGTTACTTCAGCTTTTTCCTTTGTAACAAATGATCTTAATAGGCCTTTGATTTATCAACTCTTCCCCGATTCTTCAGTCCTGCTGTACTACAAACTATGCACAGTTAGAAAAGGAGTACATAATATGAGAACATGAAATGCACCTGAAAATTTTACTTCTCACTCAAACAGGATCACAAACCTCACAACAGGGATTATTCACACATAGATAAGCCTAAAAATATTGCCAGGAATTTACCTGTTCACTTATATTTCGCAGGATGACTCATTAATTTTGACTGGCCCAAAGAGAGGATTCATGGTATGCGATGCGATATTCTTCGAAATTGATCTGAAGGTCAGAGATGTGCAGGGAACGAAGGTTAAGGATGAAAGACTCAGCAAAGGCCTGATGGAGGTGGATGCTATCATGAGACTAGCATATCGACCAATACATGAGGTTGAAACGGAAACACTTGTCAGCATGCACAGCATATTGGATCTAAGCTACATATTTATTAGAAAGGCGGTCGAGGGGGCTGTTGAGATCAGGATCCTTGGTGGACCTGCTGATTTCCATGGGAAAATATCTGCCTGCACTACAAATGTTCCATGCGACATTATGCTACATGATAGTAAAGTGAATGGCGTACCTACTGCTGGCGACAAAGGAGTTGTGCAAATGGCTCGCAGCGTAGTAGGGGTCTCTCTGGACGAGATGCTGCGGTTGACTGTGGCTGTTGCCCTAGGTGGTGATGAGTTTGATGATTACGCTGTTGACTTTACTCCAAGGTGCAACAGTTATGATGAAGAGGAAATCACATGTGGTAACTATAAGATACTACTGAAGGTCACTTGGTCGATTGTTTATTTTTGAGTTAAGTTATGGCAGATTAGACGTGCTTTGTCAGGTTCTACTCTACCGAAACCAGTTGATCTATTATGGTGTCAAGAAATGTGTAATCTTTATCCGTGTGGGAAGGTTCTAGATCCTTCTGATGTAGCCAAGTTTATTGGAAAGAATTGTTTATGGTGTAAGAGATGTCTAATCTGTCTATATCCGATCATATTATAAATGTCTGTTTGCTGGTGTGCATCAATTTATTCTGACACTTTTAATTGACCACGGGCTAGGAACAGATGTATGAAATGTTGAGAGATTCATACACTTTGAGTTTTGTTATAATGTTTTCGCAAATCCTCCACTTCATTTGTTGTCAGGAGATTAGAATGTCCCCTCCTTATTTTCATTGCGCTTTGCCCCTGGGACTACTTGCTCTCATTAGCTCGGCAGAAGAGAGCGCAAGATGGCCTCATAAGCCACCCTGACTATGAGATGGAATGGCGTCTCGACTCTCGAGGTTGTGGAGGCATAGGGGGCAGAAGTAAATGCTCTGGGAAGAAGCACATCGGGCCGTGAGAATTCTGGGATGAGGAAGCAGCATTTTTCAGGTGCCAACGGAGCGCTGGAGAAGTCACACTAGCACAACACGGTGCAGACATGCCAACGGAGCGTGTCGGTGACCGTGGAGCACATGTATATTTCACTGGAAAGCAGCATGACAACACAATCGATATTCTATCATGTTTCTGTAGGATGGAATTCAGGAAACACTGCAATCAGGTAAGAACCGACGAAAATGTAAAAAAGTTGCAGAATACTGGGAGCATCTGTAAATCCCGTCCGTAAGCGATATAAATAACACATATGGAACGTTCCATCCATGGTCGATTAATTGTCCGATTTGTACTAGTTTGATTATTACACACATAATTAACTCCAGTTCGATCACATCAAACAGTTTGCCGTGTATTCAAGGGAAAAAACAGGTGCAACTAGTCTACACCTTGTCATTATTCACTTGATGTATGCCTGATGTGACGCTACTGGGGCACTAACGGTCCAGCGACCAGCATGTGGTGGCCGCTCTCTTGGCCGTCACCTCCATGGTCCATGTCTGGCTCAAGTAGCAACGGAAGTCCTTGAACCACCAGTAATGGCACTGTGGTAGCCGACGACCCCAAGTCGTTGCCGTTTCTTCCCCATCGGCCAACCAACCCAGCTCAGCAGCCATATCTACACCATCCTCTGCTAGTCTGCTTCCTCTTCTCTTAGAGCAGCACCACAGACAAAGGTGCAAACGTGAGCTTCCTCTTTCGTCCAATCCATCGTTCTCCATGGTACCCCACTACATCCTACTACTCGGCCTGATCCTCCTCCTTCCATGCTCCTCCTCTGCAAACGATACTCTCACGGCGGGGCAGGTGCTCGCCGTCGGCGACAAGCTCGTCTCGAGGAACGGCAGGTTCGCGCTCGGCTTCTTCCAGCCAGCCGCAAGCGCCATCACCAGTAAGTTCACTGACACCACCTCCCCAGCCAACTGGTACCTCGGCATATGTTTCAACCAGATACCAGTTTTCACTACCGTGTGGGTCGCCAATAGGGACGTGCCGATCCCCGATGATCCCAACCTCAGCCTGACCACACACCTCAAAATCTCAAGCGACGGCAATCTTGTCATCGTACACGATGATGCTGTTATCTGGTCCACTGATATTGCAAACAACAGTAGGACACAACCCAAAAGCATAAACACCACCACCACAAGTGTTGTTCTGATGAACAGTGCCAACCTAGTCCTCGCATCATCATCTCACCAAGTGTTGTGGGAAAGCTTTGACTATCCAACAGATGTTGTGCTTCCTGACGCCAAGTTTGGCTGGAACAAGGTCACCGGTTTGAATCGTAGGGTCATCTCAAAAAAGAGCACGGTTGATCCCGGGCTTGGCTTCTATAGCATTGAACTAGATACCAAGGGCAACGGCATAATCCTCAAGCGAATCAAACCCGAGCTAGCGTATCGGAACTATTTACCTGAATCATCATCCATACTGAAACTCATGCCAAGAATCCAGAAGATTCTAGGATTGGATCCACGGACCAAAGGGGTGATTATCCCACATTATGTTAACAACATGACAGAGGAGTACTACATGTACACTTCACCGGATGAATCGCATTCCTCATTTCTCCCTAGACATCTCTGGTCAGATCAAGCTGAATATCTGGTCACAGGACCAACAATATTGGCAAACCATATTTGCCGACCCTATTGATGTCTGCACTCCACCTGCTACATGCGGACCTTTCACTGTCTGCAACGGCAAAGCAGAACCATCTTGTGACTGCATGGAGAGCTTTTCTAAGAAGTCGCCGCGGCATTGGGAGTTTGGTGATCGATCACACGGGTGCATCAGAGATTCACCGCTGTATTGCACTGGTAACAAGAACACCACAAGTTCAACAGACATGTTCCACCCAATTGCTCAGGTTACATTGCCCTACAACCCTCAAAGCACAGACCTTGCTACAACGCGTAGCAAGTGTGAGGAAGCTTGTCTCAGTTCCTGCTCTTGCACCGCTTATTCCTATAATAACAGCATATGTTCTGTCTGGCATGGGAAACTGCTCGGTGTAAATCTGAATGATGGCCTTGAAATTGAATCTGAAGATACTCTTTACCTTCGCCTTGCTGCCAATGATGAGACAATTTTACAAAAAGACAAGAGAAAACCAAATGTTGGAGTTGTTACTGCTGCAAGCATTGGTAGTTTTGTGTTACTAGTGCTCCTGTTGTCGTTAGTTATTTGGAGGAACAAACTGGAGTGGTGTGGTTCACCATTATACGGCAATCAAGGCACTAGTGGTATTATAGCATTTAGATACAATGATTTAGCTCATGCTACTAAAAACTTCTCTGAAAACCTGGGAACAGGTGGTTTTGGTTCTGTATATAAAGGAGTCTTAAGGGATTCGACTGCAATAGCAGTGAAAAGGCTTGATGGTACCCGTCAGGGAGAGAAGCAATTTAGAGCCGAGGTGAGCTCAATTGGATTGATCCACCATGTCAACCTAGTGAAATTGATTGGTTTCTGCAGTCAAGGTGATAATAGGTTACTTGTGTATGAACACATGCCAAATGGATCTCTTGATAGTCATATTTTTAAGAGTGATGTCCTTCTACTAAACTGGGACACAAGGTACCAGATAGTCCTAGGAATTGCCAGAGGACTGTCCTACTTGCATCAGAGTTGCCGTGAGTGTATCATACACTGTGATATTAAGCCAGAGAATATACTTCTCGATGCATCATTTTTTCCTAAAGTTGCGGATTTTGGGATGGCAGCATTTGTGGGAAGAAATTTTAGCCGAGTCTTGACTACATTTAGAGGCACTGCAGGTTATCTTGCCCCAGAGTGGCTGAGCGGAGTTGCTATTACACCAAAGGTTGATGTTTACAGCTTTGGCATGGTATTATTTGAAATCATATCAGGAAGGAGGAATTCACCTGAAGCACATACCGATGACAATGATCATGTTGAATATTTCCCCATGCGAGTCATCAGCAAGCTTCACGGGGGAGATGTGCAGAGTTTGGTGGATCCAAGATTACATGACGACTTCAATATGGAACAGGCTGAAAGAGTTTGCAAAGTCGCATTATGGTGCATCCAAGACAATGAGTTCGATCGGCCGACGATGAGTGAAGTGGTTCGGGTTCTTGAGGGTCTCCAGGAGATTGATATGCTTCCGATGCCAAGACTACTTGCAGCTATAACTAAGAGTTCTAATTCAGATTTAGTGAAATAACTTAAGAATCTATTTCATGATCAATGTTACTTATTTCTGTTTCAGAAAATCTTGATGTTGTATTGTCTACTAGGGAAAAATAAAGGAAGGTAGCGTGCAAATAAATAATTTTCTCTTATTTATTTTTTGTTGAATGTGTGTGGGAAACATTCCCTGCATACAGGCATATTTGATCGTCAACATACTTTTGTGGACTCTTTGCCCTTCAACTAACATATATGCTGGCCTATATTTTGCAATTATCTAATCAATATAACATTGTAACATTTGTAATGAAGCTTTACGTAAAAATCATGTGTGTATAAGAAAATGATTTTAAAGATTTCTTACTCTCATTCTAAGCTAAAATCATGTAGTTCCCCTCTGCCAGAGTAATATACATTTTCACATGATTGTCAGAGGAGACTTGAAAGATTCACCTGAAAAGTCTTTCAAACATATCTTGCGAGAAAGTATTTCCATTTCCCTTTTGTGTTTATTTTCAATATACATATAGTACTAACTAGTCTTATGATTCGTGCCGACTGCGCGGTTGTGCTCTCTAGTTCTTAGAACGTTACATATTGTTTTGTAACAAAAATTAGCATTTCAAATAAGTCCTTAAGAACTAAGTATAACAATGAAGTAAATTTCAGTTATTTTCTCCAGACTCTCCATATATGTACATATCTACATTACATAGTATTGACACAAAGTTGTGGGGCTCGATCTCCACCATCTTCGCTGGGACTGGAGGCCTGTCGCGGTGGAGAAGGAGGCTCCTGTTGTCTCTATTGACACAAAGTTTCAAAATATCTTACCTTGCTGTCAAGCTCAGATACAGGAAGATAAAACCAACAGATTGTACCATTTTTCCCAATGCCAAAAGCAACGGTCATTGAATTCTTGGAAAGAGGAATGGTCATTCAATCCTAAAAGCCGTTCCTTGTTTTCAGTGGATGCACAAAACTTTCAGTAAAAATTAGTACATAACAACTTGAATTCACATGATTGTCAGAGGAGACTTGACAGATTCAAGTGCTGCGCAGACATCTTCATGTTTGCAGCAAATCTATTTCTAGGTAACTAGCTGGAATCAGGGCTCAGCAAAAGCATCACTAGAAGAACAAAAGGCACTTTAATTTCTTTACTCCAGGACAGAAGCAGATTCTATCTAATCAAATCCTATCTGGTAGGTGCATAACACAGCATAATTTCACCGGTGTTAGTTGGAATCGTCTCCATCTTATTCAGAAGAAGCGGAAGCATGCCTCTCGGGGCAGTTGCGGTAGTCATGGCCGAGTACATATTCGTCACAAAACTTGCACAGCCTTGGATTTCTCGATGGCTTTGCCTGGTATACCCAAGGAACTAGTTAGTAATCATATATAAATACTACCAAGACAAATAGCTTCAAAGAATCATTCAGTTGTAATTAAAGATACGATATTCGGATTTTTGGGACATATATATGAGAAGAATTACTATGGAGACTGCTTTCTTAATGCATATTATAACATATGTTTAAACCAAATGCGGTGCTGTAGGAAAATAAAGGCAAGACAGAATTCATTATTGACCATTGTTTGAAACGAAATTTAATGGACATAACATCTATATTTTCAGGCAATAGCATTATTTATCCCAGCATAGTTTGCAAATTTCATGACAATACGAGTAGAATTGCACGTAAAGCTTACGGTCTTCCTGTACTGCTCATTCTTAGCTCTCAACTCTTCCTTCTGCTTCTTAAGGGACTTCATTTCCTTATTCTTTAAAAGCAACTCAAGTTCGAGTCTCCGAATCCGTTCAGCCTCGAGCCCTTTCGTCCTTTGCGCAAGCTGCAGCCTCAGCAATCAGCATCTCATTCTCGGAACTCACACACTCAACTGCATCAATACAGAATAAGTAATGGTGAGGTGTATTTCATAATATGCGAGTACTAAGAACTAGTGATGATCCTTTTAATACAGTGAACTTTCTTGTCTTGCATCTCAGTTCCAGTTGTCGTCTGTAGTTTCCTGGTTGTCGCAGTTGCTTCCCTCTTCCTTCCTTGTAGTTCACCTCCAACCTGAACGTAGTTATCATAACAAGTGTACTCGCCTGCATTTAGTCATTCCATTTACACATCACTCGAAATGCAATAAAATATATCTCATCTATATAAAGAAAGCATGCATCCTACTCATTTTCCTCCCAAGCAGTCCACCTTGAATCTGAGCACACCCACCCTCAGAATCCTCCTCCTCTGGATTTTAACAGCATCCCATTTGCAACAACATTCAGAAGTATCCAATCAGTCTCACATAGTCACATATAAAGCATCAGTTCGTGGAACTGTATGGAAAGAAAATAATAGTGTACATGTACATTGAACCGAGCACTAGTTAGTACACAATTTATGAATCAAATTCCATCTCATGTGCAGTGGTTACTAGAACATTTGAATTTATGATGCAGTACCACATGCTCTGTTCTCGGGGAGACTCCACTGTGCTGCAAATCATCAACATATCGATAATAACAGGGTACTTGTTCTTGTGCGAACGCATGTTGCTCCACGTCACATGGATTAAGGTTCGGAGTATGGTTGTGCTCCAACTCTACTTTCTCATAGAACCATTCTTTTCCTTTTGCTTGATCTTGATCGATGTCTAGGAGACAACCCTTTTCGACATCTTTGCACATTTGCGCTCCTCATTTTCCTTGTAAAACGTGGAATAACCTTGCCAAGAGCAACCATAGACACGGGGCATCATCTTATTCTTGTGTTTCTTACTTCCAAACCGGCTTCTCTTGCATATTGCCGATAAAACTCATAGCCTTCCTCATCTGTAGCAAAAACCATATTTTCCTTTGGGATACAATTCTCACGAACTTGCTCACCATGCCATCGATTATAAACATAAACACACGGAAATGCGCCATAATATTTGTATTCCATACCATTGAGAGCAAACGAACATGCATATATCTTGTGTTGGGATCCGGTGTCTTAATTTCATGTGTTCCAACCGGATGTGGCAGCGTTATCATGGACACGTGCATCACGGAGGACGCACCGTTGGGTTTTCACCAGCCATCGATCTAGTTGAGCAGACGGCACTCGAAGTTCTTATGCCATGGCTTGGAGTGAGAAAGAATGTTTGCGGAAGCAGATGGTCAGGCACAACAACATTTTCCAGAGAATCAGATATGTCATCGGGTCCTCAACGGCGGAATCTTGGATAGGAGTACATGATAATATCCGACAATTCATTTTTAAGCAGAGCTTAAGATTGTTGACCAAAAAGAATGATCTATTTTGTCTCGTAATAAATGCACCATGGTTAAATTTCATTTTTTGTATAGTTGCTGTCATGGAGAAACCATCACATTCATGTTGGTACCGTACATAATTAAACATTAGTACTTTAGACACCTCGTTTACTAGCCAGTGAGGCCTAGTCATATTACACATGCAAAATTAAAAATTGAGAAGAAGCACACATGAACTGATTGTATATGGAAGATGCAAATGAGATTAGTACACACTTGACCTCCGTTAAGAAATATTGCCCGGGATTGATTTGAGCTCCTCGGCGTGTAAGGTGCTTGCTCGTCAGCAGAGCTTATGCGTTCGGAGGTGTATCATAGGTGTCTTAGTGTTGAGAGAGGTGAATTAGGTGCATGAGAGGGAACATGGGGGACGTGAGGGCTCATATTTATTTTCAGTGGCTTCCGTGATAACCACCACTAGCCCCACGATACGCGTAGCAGCGCACGGTGCTGACCGGCAGTTGCCATGGTCATGGGAGGCGGCACCGAGAGATTAGGGGAGGTGGCACCTAATGATTGGGGTGGTGGCAGTTCATGGGATGGGTATGGCATTGCGACAGGGATTGGGGGAGGCGGCGCATCGAGCGATGGGAGGACGAGCGCCGGAGCGGCTCAGCCGCGGCGGCGAAACTCCGATGGTGGGGACACGATGCAGTTTTCAGGTTGCTTCCGTAAGAATGTCTTTTTAAGTTGTCCGGATTTCTACACCTCACGTGAAAACTTTTGGTAACACGCAGGACTAGAATAAAATGGGGTATTAAAGAGGACTAGCAAATTTAGAAACATTTCAGCTAGTAGAACAAATATTTTTCTTGGTAGAACTTTCTGTACCTAATTTTTTTATTTAAATTATAGTCACAGTTTTCGAATTACGCATTTGTTATGCCTGTACTGATCTTCATAAATTTTTTCACACTTGTTTAATTTTATTTTGAGGTGACATAAATTGATGAAGATCAAAATCGACATGAAAACTAGATTGTATCTTCTTGAAAGATCTTTTATTTTTTCTCGCATTTGTTGTACACTAAAAAAATTGAACTAGTAAAATAATACAAGTGTGAAAACGACATAACAATTATTGCACAATACACATATTGTGAGGCAAACAGATTTTTTAATTGTAACTAGCTTCCATGTCGTCCACTAGTGAGTGCCAACCAAGGATATACATTCCTCCATCTCGCACAACTCTTGTTCAGCCTCGTATTCCGTGGGAGAAAAAAGGATCGATAATTAAGGTTATCTCACATCATAAGTACCCAGACTGATATTTTGTAAGTAAAATGGGAACACAATTCGAAAAAGCCATTTGTAGCCCGAGCTACGTGTAGGACTTTATTTTAAATTTTTAAACCAGTGTTTTAATGTTTCAAAAATCTGAAAATAAAGCTATATGTAGTCAATACCGTATCCTACAATAGTACAAAATTTCAATCGGAAATTCGTTTTATTTTGGGCTATGCAAAAAAGAAAATTCCTGACAAGATTTTGAGGTACTATTCACACACCCATATCTACAATTTTGTCTTTTTTGTGTAGCATAGAATACAGCATGTTGCAGACTGATATTTTGCATATTTGTATGATATATTTGTGGCTAGATCAACATATTTTTCAGCTTTTTTTGAAACTTTAAATTTTATTTGTTGAATGTTGAAAATAAACGGCTACATATAGCCCGGGCTACAAAACACCCCTCTCAACGCAGTTGACCTATTGTGTGCATCTAGGGAGTGCGAAGCCATATATGGCCAACCCTTAGGTGTTTTGTGGATGAATAGCCCAATGACAAAACGCATCTCATCGCCTTAATTAATATTGTAAATGCTACCGAGTATCTCCCATTCCCTTTCGAGTTAGTATTTTGCACTTCGTTCCGTTCGTTGAAATCGTACCATTCGGGGGTTAACTCCATCTCTACTTTAAACTCACTTCTATAACGATGGGTGAAGTGGTCATACAAGGTGTAACCTACACACTTGTAATTAGTATCAGAGATGTTAATGATCAAACATCGTGGATGACAAGTGTTATGGCTTACCATGCAAGTCTTGAATTCTCCTGATATTGCGAGTACATTGATGTAGTCCAATGAGAACTCCTTAGCAAATTCGAACTTCGGATATTTACAAACATTGCAGGTTAAATGTTGATTGTGGCCTGTCACTGTGAATGATATTTACAAGCTAGGGTCGAACTTCTATTTATAACAACAGTATTGCAATCATGGGGCCATTGCTTCTCAATCACTGAAGTCGATGCAAATATCACTCGGAACAAATAGTACAAAACTCCTATTTGTACAAAAATGCATCGACTTCAATATTTTGTACAGTGGTTAGAATATTTTTACATTATAAATGCATTTTGAGAAAGCAATGGCCCCATGATTTTTTGAACAAAACATTGAAGTCGATGCATTTTGAACTATTCGTTCCGAGTGATATTTGCGTCACCGCTTCTATTTGTACAAAACACTGAAGTCGATGCATTTTGAACCACTCAGAACGAGCATTTGGTCTTGTACACGCTAAAGATAAGTCTTCTATAAGTAGCACACGTAGTCCTCGCCATTAGAATATTTTTACGTTGACTCTATTTTATTGTTTTTATACATTAAAAATGGCAAACATGGTTGCTAAAATTAGAATTATGCCATACATTATTGCCAAAATAACTTTTCGTTTCTTACATCGTTTCTTATTTGTACTTATTAGTATCTTATTAAGATGTTAGCTATTTTATGTAGGCTACCTATTTTTTTACATCAGCCAACGAGCATGCGATGTAAATAAATAGCTAGCCTACATAAGATAACTCTAAGTAACTAGCTGCAACGACCAACAATCTTAATAGGATACTAATCAGCCATTTACAAATAAAAACAATGTAAGAAAATAAAAGCTATTTTTGCAATAATGTTCGGCGTAATTCTAATTTTAGCAACCATGTTTGTGAAAGGAAAAATATTCAAATGACCAGGACTATGTGTGCTACTTATAGTGGTTCAGAATGCATCGGCTCCACTATATGTCCATGTTGGTTCAGAAAACACTGGATCCCACGCAACTTTTTTCTGATTAAAAATGCACTAGATTGCATTCCTACTGTTATAAATGAAAATTGACCCTAGCTTGTAAATATCATTCACTATGGTACAACACAACCAAGATTCAACCTGCAATGTTTGTAAGTATCCGGAGTTCAAATGTGCCGAGAAGTTCTCATTGGACTACATCAATGTACTCACAATATCAGGAGAATTCAAGACTCGCATGGTAAGTCATAACATTTATCATTCACAACATTTGATCATTAAACATGTCTAATATTACCTAAAAATGCAAGTTAGGGGGTCACTTCGCCCTCGTTGAAGTGAGTTTAAAGTGGAGATGGAGCTAACACACAAATGGTATGAGTTTGATGTGTGGAATAAAGGGGCAAAATATTACCTCGAAGGGAATGATATATTTTTCTTACCATTTAAAAATTAATCAAGGTGATGAGATGTGTTTTGTCATTGACCCAATCATCCATGAACACCGAACGGTTGGCCATAAACGTCGGCTACATATTGCCTAGATGCACAATAGCCCAGTTTTGTTCCAATTTACTTGCTAAATACCAATACACTATCTGGGTACTTATGAATTGAGATAACTTATTTTTTCTCCAGCGGGATATGAGACTGAACAAGAGTTGCGCCAGATGGAGTAATGTACATTCTCGGTCGACACTCACTAGTGGACGACGTAGAAACTAGTTACAGTTGTTTGTTTTGCTTACCACACAATATGACTATTGTGTAATAATTGTTGTGTCGTTTTGCACAAGTGTATTATTTTACTAGTTTAATCTGGTTTAGTGTACACCAAATGCGAGAGAAAAATAAAAGATAGATCTTTAAAAAAAGGTACAATCTAGTTTTCATATCAAGATATTTATATCCATCCATTTCTATACATGAAAATAGAATTAAACAAGTGTCACAAAATTGATAAAGATTAGTATCGACATAAAAGATGTGTATTAAAAAACTATGACTATAATTTATTACAATGGTTAAGGGAAAAAATAAAAAATGATTTGTAGGAAAAAAATTCCACCAAGAAAAATACTGGTCCGTAATTTAATAAGCTAGCTGGAAGTTTTGCTAAACTAGCTAGTCCTACGTAGTACCCTATTTTATTCTAGTCCTACGTGTTACCAGAGTATTACACGTGAGGTATATAAAGTTGGACACCGTAAAACAAAAGCAACCTGAAAACTACATCTAGTCACCATCATCGCAGCTTCGCCACCGTGGGTGCCGCAGCTCCGGCGCTCCACCATTCATCCCCGCCACGCCACCTCCCCCATTCCACGTCGCGACGCGATACCACCGCTACCACCCCAGTCACCGGTCGCCACCTCCCCTAATCTCCGGTGCCGCCTCCAATGACCATGACAATTGTTGGTCAGCTCCGTACGTGGGTACTGCTGATCATGGGGCTAGTGGTGGTTATCACGGAGGCCATTGAAAAGAAATAGGAGCCCTCACGTCCCAAATTCCTTAATTGATGAAGTCCATATAATGGAGCTCAAAAGCCGATGTCCCTTGTTCCCCTCTCACCTTTTTTAGAGAAAACGCAAAAGCTCCGCGTTTCATTTTATTGAAAAGGTAGAGTTTGGTTTACAAGCCTAAGGAGAGGCGAATACAGGGCAAAACAACATATCAATACACCGGCGATACAACTCCGAGCGCATAACCACTTTTGACGACGCACACACCAGAAACGCAGCGCGCTGAGGATCTCATCTGAAATCAATTTTGGGAAATATTTTTCTAATGGAGGTTAAGTGTGCACTAATCTCATTTGCATCTTCTATTACTGCTTCAAGTATTTGTTTGGGTTTCTTTGTTACAATTTGGACATGCCTTAGCAACTGATATTATTGCGCGATTTTAGAGCAACATCGTCTGTCACTAACTATTGTTTTAAAAAGTGACTACGTGAAACAATGCCATATGATGATTGATTTTCCTAGTCCGATGATTGATGCAAATAATCTGTTGATGTATTCATTTCTAGCCTTTTGGTTTCTTGATGTAATTATAGTGAGTGTGCTAGTTTGTGTTATGTAGTTTTATCCTATTTTTTTATTTTGCAGACCGCCCTACGGATATAAATAGTAGAGCCAAAATACATATAGAGGAACTAGTATGTGAGGTTCCCATAAGAGGCATAATCAAAACCCACTGATCAAGTTCACATAGATTTGGTGAGTCATGCTACTCACTATGTACTATTGATTTTCTGAAATGGCACTATATTCTAAACTAATCAAGCACTTCCTTATACTAACTCCATGTGTGCTTCTTCTCATTTTATTAGTTTAGCATGTGGAATATGACTGGGCCTCACGGGCTACTGACCAGGTGTCCAAATTAGTAATGTTTTATTATGTACGATAACAACATGAGTGTGATGATTTCTCCATGATAGCAATTATAAAAAATAGAATTAAACCATGGTGCGTTTTTTACAGACAGTATAGGTGATTATTTGTGGTCGGCAATCTTATGCTCTGCTCGAAAATGAATTGCAAGATACCACTGTTCAAGATATCTTCTGATATTTCCGATAAAGATGTCGATTTATCACTTCTCGGTATCTGACCGATAAGATTTGGTCGATAAATTGGTTGATATGCCAATAAATCGGCCGATATGCCGATAAAGCGGCCGATTTATCCCTTATCTTGGGTCAACCGATAAGTTCCCGATAAACGATATCCCCAACATTGCATGATACTATCATAGACTCCTCTCCAAGCTTCCACCGTCGAGCACCCGATGAGATATCTGATTCTCTGGGAAACGTTATTGTGGTTGACCGTGCGCCTCCACTGACATCATTCCTCACATCAAGCCATGGCATTGGAACTTTGGACACCGGTTGCTCAACTCGCTCGATGGATGGTGAGAACACAAGAGCGCGTCATCCGGCGATGCACGTGTTGACGATAACGCAGCCGCATCAGGTTGAACCAAACGAAATGATGACATCAGACCCCAACGCCTCGCCCTCAACTTTTGTACGGAACACAAATATTATGCCAACATTTACACATGTTTATGTTTATAATCGATGACGGGGTGAGCAAGTTCGTGAGGATTGTATGCCAAAGGAAAAAAATGATTTTTGCTACAGATGAGGAATGCTATGAGTTTGATCGGCAATATGCAAAAGAAGTCGGGTTTGGAAGTAAAAAACACAAGAACAAGACAATGTCATAGATGTATGCTTACTCTCGGCAAGGTTTCTATGTTTTATAGGGATAGCAAGGAACGATAACGTACAAAGATGTCGAAAACGGTTGGCTCCTAGACATCGGTCAATATCAAGCTAAAAGAAGAAGAATGGTTCTACGAGAAAGTAGAGTTTCAGCGCAACCATACTCTGAACCCTAATCCATGTAAGGTGAAGCAAAAGCATTCGCACAAGAACAAGGACCATGTTATTATGGATTATGTTGATTATATGCACCACACTGGAGTCTCCCCTAACACGACCATGAATGTGTTGACTAGATTACATGGAGGCCCTGAGATCTTGCTAATGAATGAACGTGATGGAAAACAGATAAATAAAGTCGGACTCACATGTATCTGATTTTTATTCTTTGTCAGTGTAATAAGACCTTAATAAACTTACTACTCCCTCCATTCCAAATTAATTGACACACATTTGTCTAGATATGGATGTATCTAGACACTAAACAAGTATATATACATCCATATTTGTACAAATGCAAGTCAAGTAATTTGGAACGGAGGGAGTACATCTGAATAATACAACATCTAGAACATATATGAACTTAATAGAAACGTAAGCAGTATAGGTCAACAAAAAATGCATCATAAATTACCTCCGAATGTTGGGGTCCAGCAAGTGATGATATAGACTTTTTGGTCTTCCGAAAAGTAACTCTAGTATCCTTGGAGGAACTCGTTGATGTTCTTGGAGGAACCCACCAAAATCATCATCCACCAATGCCGCTACACTCTCCTTTCTCTTTCTAGGGTCATTTGATGGCCTTGGTGGAACTTGCTGAGGAGACGGGAAGAAAGATACTGCAGTCACACGAGCAATAGACGACGTTGCAGCATCACCAGCAGCAGAAGAACATTGGACATGGAACCAAGTACCATACTTCAGCGGACCCTAAGAGTCATCAAATTGAAAAGTAGATAAATTCTGACTCGCTTGTATATAGATTTTTTAAACTCTATCAGGAGTGTTGCCTGTACGGCCGCAACCCTCATCGATCTGTAATTAAAAAACCAACAAATCAAAAACTCAAGTCAAAAGATTATCGTAAATAAAAATTCGGGTTTGCAATTTGTTATTTGATTTGGTACTTTCACATAGAACCTAATGCGCAACAACCAAGAAATGGTGCTGAAATACTTATCTCGGCCTTCATTTTTTACAGCAAATTGTGAACCAAATGATGCGCAATGGGAGAAAAAAAACCGGCACTTACTCATGCACTCCAGTGACAAATGACGAGAAGACGGAGGCTGTGCGCGCGCATTTTAGCGAGTTCCTTGGAGCGACGACAGCTAGAGAAACAACGCTGAACTGGGGGGCTTTGGGTTACACGCCTAGGGACCTGTCGGGGCTGGATTCGCCGGTGGACATGGATGAGGTCAGGGCTGCTGTTTTTGATCTACCGGCGGAGAAGGCGCCGGGTCCAGATGGCTACATTGGTCGTTTCTACAGAGTGTGTTGGGGCATCATCGCGGACGACCTGCTTGCGGCCTTATCAGCGTTGATGGAGCAAGGTGGGGCTGCTTTTGGGCTGCTGAACAAGGCCAACATTGTGTTGATTCCGAAGAAAGAGGCGGCGGAGGCAATTGGGGACTACCGACCAATCAGATTAATTCATATTTTCTCCAAGATTTTCTCTAAGGTTTTGGCAACCCGGCTAGCCCCCTTGCTGCCCGAGCTTGTGTCCCCAAGTCGGTCCGCCTTCATCAAGAAGCGTTGCATACACGACAATTTTTTGCATGTGCAAGGCTTGATCAAGGAGATGCATAAAGAGATGACGCCGGGCTTTTTTCTGAAGTTAGACATTGCAAAGGCTTTTGATTCCGTGAACTGGCCATATTTGATCGAGTTGCTTGAGGCTTTGGGGTTCGGCCCAAGATGGAGACGATGGATTTGCCTTCTTCTCTCCACGGCGACCTCCAAGGTCTTGTTTAATGGGAAACTGGGACCGTCGATTTGTCATGCGTGAGGGCTGCGGCAGGGAGACCCTATCTCCCCCATGCTATTCATCCTAGCAATCGATCCGCTGCACCATTTGTTTCGGCTTGCCATGGAGGAGGGCATTCTTCGGCCAATTCGCGCAAGGCCGGTGCGCTTTGCTGTCTCCCTATATGCAGACGACGCCGGCATTTTTGTTGGTCCGGAGGCGCAGGACATGCGTGCCACTAGCAGAATTTTGGAGGCTTTCAGAAACGCTAGCGGGCTGCGGACAAATCTTGCCAACTCCGAGGTTTTCCCAATTTGGTGCACGGAGGACCAAGTGGCGGCAGCCTTGGCGGCATTCCCGGCCAAGCGGGGAGTTTTTCCGTGCACTTATTTGGGGCTGCCGCTGCACCATTCCAGGCTCAAGGCGATCCACTTTCAGCCGCTCTTGGACAAGCTTGGCTGCAAGCTAGCCGGATGGTGGGGGAGGCATTTTACTAGGGCCGGTCGGGTCGTGCTTTGTCGATCAGTGTTGTCTGCTATGGTTCTATACCACCTAGCGGTCTTCAAACTCCCAAAATACATCATCAAGAAGATTGAGAAGATTAAAAGAGGTTTCCTTTGGATGAAGCCGGGGGCGGCACCGGGCGTGAGACCGCACTCTCTTGTCAACTGGAGAACGGTCAGCCGGCCAAAAGACCTTGGGGGTCTCGGCATCTTCGACACCGAAAAGTTTGGGCGTGCTATGCGGCTGAGATGGCCGTGGTATGCTTGGCAGGAGCAGGATAGGCCGTGGCGGGGCATGACACTTCCCTGTGACGCTACGGACATGGAGCTGTTCAGGACATCAACGGACATCTCTATTGGAGATGGCACCAAGTGCTCTTTTTGGCATGATCGTTGGCTGCCAGGAGGAGCTCTCAAGCTGCAGTTCCCTGAACTTTTTGCCATCACTAAAAGGAAGGCACGTTCAGTACAACACGAGTTCAGGAATCAGAACTGGATGAGAGCGCTGTTCCGGATTTCTACGCCTTCACAGCTGACGGAATTCACCAAGCTCTGGGAGGTGCTGCATGAGGTAGTACTGCAGCCTCGACCTGACGCGATTACTTGGCGGTGGACGGTGTCGGGAAGCTACTCCGCGGCATCGGCTTACCGATGCCAGTTTGTGGGAACTTGTCCACCATTTCGCACGGCAAAGATTTGGAGGGCAAAAGCGGAGCCAAAGTGCCACTACTTTGCTTGGCTTGCGCTTCACGGCAAGATACTCACAGCGGACAACTTGGCCTTGCGTGGTTGGCCTCATGATCCAATATGCAAATTGTGCATGATCCATCCCGAGACGGTGCAGCACTTGCTTCTTGAATGCAGCTTCACTTCAAGAGTTCGGGAGCTAATCTTTGGGTGGAATGGAGGCATCGGCTTGGCTCCGCCACCTTTGGGTCATACCCTGGACGGATGGTGGGACGGCATGACCGCCGGAATCCCTAAGGAGAGAAGGCGGGAGGCAAGCGGAGCTTTCATCTATTCGATGTGGGGAACATGGAAGGAGCGGAATAGGCGGGTCTTCCGGAACACCGCCTTGCAGCCGGAAGCGGTGGCGCATCTTGTTTGGGAAGAGATACATCAGCGTGCTTTTGCGCATTCGACGGACCCGGGAGGCTAGACTTTAGTTAGTTGTTGTTGTACTTTCAAAAAAATAAATTTCGGCTTTTGGCCGATGAACTTCTGTACATAAAAATTCTATCTATCTAATCGGACGGCAGGATCGACTGCTTTAAAACTCAAAAAAAAAAATTGGCTGAAATGTGGCGGTACTGAAGAGTTCTGGGAAAAAATAAAGAAGAAGCCAGCGCCAATCATGGGTTACGTACCACCGAAATCAACAAAGAAGCACACCGAAGCAACAGCATGATAAAAAATATTACATCTCGAAGATCTCAGCACTGTTTTTTTTTTAGCGGGGAAATGAAAAGTACATAAGAGCTTCACATTACAGAAAGGAACAAAGAAAACAGGCAAAAACGAACAGGTCCTTCTGCAACAACGAAGAACAAGACGGCGAGGACGAGCCGGTGGCGCGCCGGATCCGCCGCAGCTCCACTTCGTGCTTGGATTGGAAGCCGCCCCCTCGCGGCCGGGAAGTCGCCGGACAGTGGCCCCGCAGGACCTGCACCCAGCGCCGCCATCTTCATCGCGAAGCTCCAGTACACCATCACCTCCAACTGCAACTCGAACCAGATCGACCGCCTTCGATCTGGGCTGGGGGAGAAGAACTCGGACGAACCGAAGGACGCCGAGCTCGAGGAAGACGCGCGCTTGTCGCCGGAGCTCCGAAGACCGCCGACAACGAAGGGGAACAGCGCCGTCACCAAAACTCGCACCACCAGCTCCGCCACCTCCTCGACGCCGGTGAGCCGAGCCCTAGGGGAACCTACGCTATTTACAGCCGGGAATCAGGGATTCCCCGCCCTCCCGCCGCCGGAGCGGCCGGCGGAGGGCGAGAAATCCCGGATCCCACGGCGGATTAGGTGGATCGCCCGGGGAGGTCCAAACAATGCTCCTCTCTCACTGTAGCGGGAGGGAGGGGACGACCAAGCCTCGTTTATTATGTAAGATCTCAGCACTGTTGAGATGATTTAAATCAGCAACAATAATTACAGTGCAGTTCTGATGCCGCATAATACCTAAATATCCACAGAAATGTGTAAAACTATGACCGAAAACACAACAATCACTAAATTAGGGCCCTAATTTATGTGCTACTCGCAGGTACCAATTGCAAAAACAAGATGGATCTGCAGAAAACAATATCAACTCAAATCAAGTACGAACAGTTTTACTAGCAAAAACAAGATAAAAAAATGCAACTATGCCTTAAACTTCAGTATTTGTTTTGATTAAACCTGTTTGAATCTTTGACGCTGTGACACACTGTTAACCAGCACCATGGTAAAGGAGCTTCTCAGGTCGTTGTAAACCAAATTCTAAATCAGCTAATTTATCTTAAAATTGAGAAGCAGAGTCTGCAGAATAACAGACTACAAATCTACCTGAAAGCAGTATGGTTTTAACAAGAAAATCTGAAGAGAAAAGTAAGGAACAATCACGACCTACCTTGCGGACTACCCACCAGTAGCTCTCTCCCGCGTGGTCGGCTTCCGCCTCCACCCTGGAGGACGGCCGCCGAAGTCGGCGTAACTGTGGCGCGGCACAGCCCCTAGGCACGGGCAACTCTAGCACGGCCGGGCAGTGCGGATGCCGGCAGACGCTCACCGCGATGGGGACGCCACCACACCGCTGCCCGGCAAGGTGCCGCTCACCCGCCGACCACGACACACACTGCTGAACAAGGAAATCAGCTATGTTAGTTGCCTTTCGGCGCCCGGCCGGCAATTCATTATTGACCATTGTTTGAAATTGAAAGTTAGTGCACAGAACATCTATTGTTTGCTCAAGGCAATAGCATTATTTATCCAATCATAGTTTGCGAATTTCCCTATGAAGTAAATAATCCAGAGGCATAACAATACGAGTAGAATTGAACATCTATTGTTTGCCCAGGGCAATAACATTATTTATCCAAGCATAGTTTGCAAATTTCCCTAAGAAGTAAATAATCCAGAGGCATGACAATACGAGTAGAATTGCATGTAAAGCTTACGGTCTTCGCATAGTGCTCATTCTCAGCTCTCAACTCTTCATTCTGCTCCGTCGGGGACTTGATCTCCTTATTCTTCAAATGCAACTCAAGTTTGAGTCTCCAAATCTCTTCAGCCTCAAGATCTTATTTCGTCCTGCGCACTAGCCTCAACATCTCATTCTCAGATCTCAGACACTCACCTGCATCAATACAGAATAAGTAATGGTGAGGTGTACATTTCGTAATATGCGAGTACTAAGAACTAGTGATGATCATTTTTATACCGTGAACTTCTTGTCTTGCATCTCAGTTCCTATTGTCGTCTGTAGTGTTCTAGGTGTCGCGATTGCTTTCCTCTTCCTTCCTTGCAGCCCACCTCCAATCTGAGCTAGTTATTATCACAAGAGTACTCGCCTGCATTTGGTAATTCCATTTACAGATCACTCAAAATGCAATACATATTTAAAGTTTCAGAAAATTCTAACAAAAAATTATGTCTATACATACACATGTTATCTACATATCTGTAGAGTTTTGCTAGATAATAGTATGTTCTAATGTGGGATACACAAAAATCACAAAATCGTGACTCTAAAAGGCCGAAATAACTTTTTCTTCTTCTTCCAACATTTGTCTTTTTTATGCAGGCCGCATAGAAATAAAATATTTCGATGCAAATTTGGTCGTACATACTAGCATGTATATATATTTGTATGTTTTTTCAGAAGTTTTGGAGAACTAGATCTTTTTGAATTTTTTAAAAAGCGGGATCACTGAAACTCGGGAGCTACAAATGATTTTTGTGAATCTCATCTATTAATTAAATCATGCATTCTACTCATTATGAAACTGCATCAGAAGGCATCACTGGTGTGTTCTATAATAAGTATGATTTTCTTCCTTAAAAAAAACTACTCGCCGGGGATTTTCTTCCTTAAAAAAAACTACTCGCCGGGGATTTTGAATTAAAGGCGATCTCATGGCGATGCGAGGCGACTCCGGCGGGATCCTCCTGCTAGCCTAGCTCCGGCCGGCCTCCTGCCTCCCCGGGGCCATGCCTGCGGCGGGGGTCTCGGAGTCCATCTGTGGGCGGCGCTGGGCGGACGTGGCTGACGAGGTTGAGGAAGAGGAGGCGGAACGGCGGGATCTGGAGCGGCGGTGCTCCTCTCCGGCGCTGCCCACTCTTGGCGACTTCCTGGCGATTGCAAGATGCTCGCCGGCCCGAAGACGCTCGCCGGCGCTTCGTCGCGCCTCCCCGGCGCTTCGTCGCGGCTCCCCGGCGCTCCGGCCATCCTCGCGAAGGAAGGCGCCCGATACGTCGCTCGTTGCCGGCGGGTCTCGTGAGGGACCTGCTCGTGCTGGGCTGGTGGGGGCGGCGGCCGCAGAGAGGAGCTCTGTGGCGGCTCCCCAGCCGGACCCGGCGCAGGCGACCGGCGACGTGGCGGCGCGTCCCGCAGAGTCGAGGATGGAGGTGACGGTAGGTGGGCTCGGGTCGCTGTTGGGCCCTCGGCCCAGTGCAGGGATTCTTGGCCCAAGGCCAGTGTTGGCCTGGCGGAGCCAGGACGCCAGGGCGGGCCGTGGCCAACCTGTTGGGCCGTCGCAGCCCAATGGGCCAGCTGCGGCCTGGCTCTGGATACGCAAAGGGGCGCTGGACTTAACCCTAGCCAGCGCCGCCTCCCCGCAGCAGGTCGCGAAGCACGCCCACTCCGCCCGACGCATCCGCCTCGCCAAGCCGCCGCCGCCCCTCGACCGGTCCTTCATCGCCGCCATCATGAAGTGGCGTCGAAGCCCTTCCCCCCGCCGCCGGGATGCGCGCGCGCCGCCTCCAACCCGTCCGACCTCTCCGTCCCGAGCTCGGGCGGCTTCCCCTTCCCGCGCTCGTCCGTCCCCGCCCCGCGCCCCGGTCGAGGCTTACCGGCCGCCGCCGCGGAGGACTCTACCCCGCCGCTCCCCAGCTCGGGCTGGCCGTGGTGCGCCTCCTGGCCGTAGCCCGCGCAGGCAGCGGTCTCCCCCCCGTCGGGGTGCCTCTCCTGATGGGCAACGCAGGGAGGATGCCTTGCGGGCGGAGCTGGGGAATCACCAGCGATACGGTGGTCGTGCTCAGGGGGTGGAGGGGTCTTGGCGCACGGACAGGGGCCGTTCCCCACCCCGCCGGGAGCAGGCCGTCCCCCCTCAGCCGGGTCCGGCTCGAATCGCAGCCAAGAAGAAGAAAAAGAGTAAGAAGAAGAAGAGGACAGTGACAGGAGCCGCAGCAGCAGGGACTCCGGCAGCGGGCAGTGGGCGTCCTAAGCCGTCCGTGCTCGAGTTTTACGGGCATGGCATCGATGGCGGCTTCTACTACGTCGACACCGGTGGCATCAAGCTGGCCGCGCCGGCTCACTTGGCGTTGGTGACTGTGCTTCCGGAGCAGAACGTGGAGCCTTCGGTGGTGATCTCGGCGGAGACCATTCGTTCCGAGCTTGAGGACTTGGACAGTGGGTGGGCTTGGGTGGTGAGGGAGCGCTCCCCGACCGAGTTTTCGGTGGCGTTCCCCACTGCTGAGCTGCTCGCCCACGTGTCTTGGAGCGCTACCATCACTCTGCCGCGGCGCAACATTCGTGTCTCCATTACGCCCTCCGCCACCGACCCGGATGCGCCGCCGCCCCTTGCGGAGGCGTGGATCCGGATCCACGGGATCCCTGCTGAGCTGCGGAAGGAGGTGGACTACGTCGCACTGATCTCCCAGGCCGTCGGTCGTTTCGAGGAGGTGGACGTGAGCTCCCTGCCAGGGGACGGCCCTGTTCGGATCCGGGTCAAGGCCCCGGACCCGAGCAAGCTCAACATCACCCTGCCCACCTTCTACTTCGACGGAGTCGGCAGGACGTTGGTGGTCGAGCTGGAGTCCGAGGTGGACCGCCCGCGGTCCACTTCCCCTCTGGCCACTCACTCGCCGTCCCCACACCGCCCTTCCGACGGCGGGGAGGGAGGTTCTTCGGAGGACGACCCGTCTGACGGTGACGTTCCCCACGCCACGGACACTCGCACCCCTCCTGCGACTTCAGCTGCGCCTACTTCAGTGCCACCGCCCGCAGGGGTGGCATCTCTTGCAGGTTCCCAGGTTCAGGCATCTTCGCTTGGACTGTCCGACGTCCGCCAGGCTCCTTCACTGCCCTTTGGACTCCCGCTCTCACAGTACGGTTCCAACCTTGTGAGGGGCCGGGGTCCATGGACATCTCCGGCCTCGTCTCGTCTGCCTTGGAGCTCCAGCCCTCCCTCAGGCGGAGGTGGAGGAGTCCGACGACGCGCCGAGTGTGGGGATGGAGGTCATGGCCCCTGACACTCCGCGCTCCCCGGGTGCGGTCTGGTACACCCGCTCCCCGGGCACCCCGGCAGCTCCGGTCCTGGAGCCGGTCACGGTCTTCCCCGACACTCCTGTGACTGGCACCAGGGGCGCCCCAGGCGCCATCGGTCCTCCCCTCCCGCCCCTGACACTCGTCGCCACAGCGCGCGCTTGGCGAGGGCTAGGACTGGAGGAGAGGCGGTGGAGCCTACTGTCGCGATGGTGGCGTCTCGCCGTCGCGAGGCACTTGACTGTGGGATTGGTACGTCTCGCCCTACGCCTACCCCTACTCCTCCCCCTCCCTCTCCTCCTTCTGGTTCCCGTTTCTCGGTTCTCGACTCTGTTCCACTAGGCCATCTTGCTCAAGTTGCAGGGGACTGTGACATTATTTTCCGTGGAGAGCGTGGGCCTCGCCTTGAGCAGATTGCGGCCATCAAGGCTAAGGAGGTCTATGAGGGGGCCCTAGCGGCAGCTCGTGCTCAAGCGGAGCATGAGCGGCAGGGGCCCCCGGCTCCCGCTGGACCTGTGCAGGAGGCACAAGGGTCCGGCAGTGGAGCCCCTCCTAGGCCTGATGATACCACGATTGCTGTGCCTCTTCCCAGACCGGGAAGAGGCGCGGGAGGCCCCCGAAGTCAGCGTCCCGGCCCTCGACCTCTAGTAGGGCCCAATCGGTCCCCCTAAGGGGACCAACCCCGACATGGTTCCTCAATGAATGTCCTCACATTTATTTGGAACATGAGGGGGTTTGGGCAGGAGGGCCGACGCCGCCAGTTGATCAACTATCTGAGAGACGAAGATGTGGACATTGTGGGTTTGCAGGAGACGATTCGCCAGGATTTCTCGATCTCAGAGCTAGAGAGCCTAAGCCGTCACAAGTTCTCGTGGCATTGGCTCCCGGCGACGGGACACTCAGGGGGCATCCTCCTTGGTGCCAAGGAGGATACCTTTGAGATTGAGGATATGGACCGCGGGGAGTTCTTTGTGAGCATGTTGCTCACCCATAGACGATCGAACCTCCGCTGGGAGGTGATTATTGTCTATGGCCCCGCGGATCACCGGAGGTCCGCTGAATTCTTAGCTGAGCTCAAGGCAAAGGTGGAGCGATGCCTACCCCTGTGGTGGTGGCAGGCGATTTTAATCTCATTCGCTCCCCTGATGACAAGAGCTCGGATAATGTGGACCTCCCTAGGATGCGTATGTTCAACGACTGGATTGCTGACTTGGCTCTGAGGGAGATCACTCGAGTTGGGGCACGTTATACGTGGTCCAACAACCAGGCCGTCCCGATCCGGAGTGTGCTTGACCGGGTATTAGTGTCGGTGGAATGGGAAGTTGCCTTTCCTCTGTGCTCGCTTCGTGCGGTTACTAGGATTGGCTCAGACCATTCCCCCCTCCTCCTCTCGTCTGGAGGGGGGCCCCGCCGAGGTCGAACCGCTTCCACTTTGAGGAGTTCTGGCTTGGTCAGCCGGGATTTGTGGAAGCGGTTCGCCAAAAGTGGGACTTGGCGGTCGCGACTCCCCCCCGCGCCTATAATGCGGTTGACATTTGGCACCACTGTGCTAAGGTCGTGCGCCAATTTATGCGGGGGTGGGGCGCGAATTTAGGCGCGGAGGTGCGTAAGAATAAGGCGGACATCCTCGCCCAGATTCAGACGCTTGATATGGCGGCTGACTCGACAGGCTTGTCCGCGGATGGATGGTTGGAGCGGTATGCTTTGGAGAACTCCTTGATGGAGATCTACAAAGGCGAGGAGATATTCTGGCGACAGCGTAGTCGCCAGAATTGGATTCTTCGTGGAGATGCTAATACAGCATACTTCCATGCCATTGCTAATGGTCGCCGTCGTAGGTGCTCTATCCCTTGCTTATGGGCGGATGGCCTCCTATTAGAGGAGGCCCAGGACCTTTCCGACCATATATACTCCTTCTATAAGGAGTTATTTACGGAGGGTCCCCGCACGGGAGTGGCTTTGGCCGCGCACTTCTGGCCCTTAGGGGCCTTAGTCTCGGATGACGAGAATAGGGAGCTTACTCTCCCATTCAGTCCCGAGGAGGTGCGCCGGGCCATTATGGGGATGAAAACCAATTCGGCCCCAGGGCCGGATGGTCTCCCTGTATCCTTCTTCCAGAAGTTCTGGGGTATATTGAGGCGGTGATTATGCCGATGTTCCAGGAGTTCTATACTGGGACACTGGTTATGTCCCGCCTTAATTTTGGGGTGATTACCCTAATTCCCAAAGTTGTAGGGGCCACGGATGTTCGTCAGTTTAGGCCGATCACGGTGATCAATGTCATCATGCGTCTGCTCGCCAAAGTGTGTGCAACACGCTTGGCGCCAGTTGTGGAGCGCCTGGCTCACCCACATCAGTTCGCCTTTCTCAAGGGACGATTTATCCATGATGGGATTCTGGCTCTTCATGAGGTTGTTCATGAAGTCAAGACGAGACACCTTAAAGGTGTCTTTCTTAAGCTAGATTTCCAGAAGGCATATGATCGTTTGGACTGGGCTTTTCTACGCCAGGTCCTCGAGCGTCGTGGGTTTGACGACGCTTCATATCGTGGATTATGCAGATCGTCATGTCCGGGAACACGGCCATAAACATTAATGGAGACATTGGCCCTTACTTTAGGTCTTCGCGTGGGGTGAGGCAAGGGGATCCAATTTCCCCCCTTCTTTTTGACCTCGCTGGTGACGCCCTGGCGGCCATCTTGGACAAAGCCAAGACGGCCGGTCACATCTCTGGTGTGGTAGGGCACCTTATTCCTGGAGGTGGGATCACCCACCTCCAGTATGCGGACGATACCATGATCATGGTGGAGGGTTCGGAGCTTGACATTATTAATCTCAAGTTCCTTCTCCTCTGCTTTGAGGCCATGTCGGGCCTCAAGATTAACTTCGACAAGAGCGAAGTCATGATCATGGGATACTCCCCTGATGAGCGACAGCGGATAGCGGACAAACTAAATTGCAAGTTGTCTACCTTCCCTGTTACTTACCTGGGGACGCCCATTAGTGATTCTAGGATCCTTATTAAGGACCTAGAACCGGTCACCCAGCGTGTCAAAGCCAAGGCGGAGCCTTGGCAAGGGCGGTTCACCTCTAAGGCGAGCAAGACTGTCCTGATTGACGCCTGTCTCTCTAGTCTACCTATGTTCCTGATGGGAGTTTATATACTCCCAGAAGGCACGCACGTCTCATTTGACAGGGATCTCTCACGCTTCTTCTGGCAGGCGGCCAATGGGCGTCAGAAGTACCACATGGTCAAATGGGCGGATGTGTGCACCCCCAAAGACATGGGGGGCATTGGTATCATTTCCTCCCGTAAGATGAACGTTGCGCTCATGCTACGATGGGTATGGCGGATACTTAGAGAGGAGGGGGGACTATGGCTGCAGTTAATCAAAGCGAAATATCTGCAGGGTCGCCCCTCTTTTCTTGTGACCGCCAGGATGGATCCCAATTTTGGCGATCTATCCAATCCATCAAGCATGAGATTAGGAAGGGTGTCCGCTTCTCCATTGGTAATGGAGAGGACACCCTTTTTTGGCTGGACCCGTGGCTCGATGGGAGCCCGCTACAGCATAGGTTCCCTGCTCTTTTGCTATCTGCGCGGACCCGATGCAGCTTGTGGCTTCGGCAATACCCAATGGGACTTGGAACATCTCGTTCCGACGAACATTCGGTATTGCCGAGGCTGCAGCTTGGACGGAGTTACGGAGTTTGCTTCCTGAGTCGCTGCCAGGCGGTCGTGACCTCGTGTCATGGCACCTGACACCGTCTGGGACGTTCTCTGTAAAGTCGGCGTATCGGAGTCTCTTTAGTTCCCCAGTTAGAGCTTGGACCTCTCCACTCTGGAAGTCCCCCATACCGTTAAAAATCAAAATCTTCGTGTGGCAGCTTCTTAGGGACCGCCTCCCCTCAGGGGTGGAGGTTCGCAAGCGACAGGGGCCGGGTGATGGGCTCTGCCCCATGTGTGGGATCCCCGAGACGGGAACCCATATCCTTTTCACCTGCCCCGCTGCCAGGTTTCTATGGAACTTCGTCCACGAGGCGCTGGGGCCTGCTTGGCAGGCCTCAGACCTTGGCGAGTTCCTAGAAATCCAGGCGAACCGTACCGGGGAGAGGCGACGCCTCTTCTGGTTGGTGTTTGCCGCGTTGATGTGGACCCTGTGGACGATTCGCAATAAGATGGTGATCGAGCGGATTTTTCTCCGACGTGCTTCTGACTCGATGTTTAAACTTCTGGCTTTCTTGCAGCAGTGGCACCCGTTGTCTAGGCAGCGGGACAGGGGCAGCTGGACGCCATGATCACTAGACTTGTGGAGACCGCTCGGCGCATCTCCTCGTCTTCTTCCAGCTAGCGCCGGAGGGGCTTAGTTTTTTGTGTTCGCTCTCTTCTGTCTTTCTTGATGTATCTCTCACACCCCCCCCCCCCCCCTCCACTTCTTTCTTGCTTTTTTCATGTGGGCTTACTTGTGCTGCGCCCCCAGCAAGCGGCCTTTCCGCTCTTATGTTTGTAACTGTGTATGGACTTGCTTGGCATGTTGCTTTATTTATAAAGCGGGGCGAAAGCCTGTTTCGAGAGAGAAAAAAACTACTCGCATGAATTTCCACAAGGGGTAATCAATATGTCTTTATACCATGCCCTTTTTCACCCTGGACTCCATTGTTCCGCGATTTACCGCGTTCCGCGATTGCTTTCCTCTTCCTCCCGAGCAGCCCACCTCGAATCTGAACATACCCATCCTCGGAAATCTCCTCCTCTGTATTTTATCAGCAGTCCAGTTGCAACAACATTCGGAAGTATCCAATCAGTCTCACATATAAATCCTCAATTGATGGAAAACTTTATGGAAAGACAATAATAGTGTGTACATGTACAATGCAACAAGCGCGAATTCGTATACGATTTATGAATCAAATATCATCTGATGTGCAGTGATTGCAAGAACACTTGAATATATAATGCATCACCACATGCTCTGCTCCTGGACTGAATTATTTTTATAAGACCCGGAAACCGTGCTGAGTGCTGGCTGTACTCTTCGTGCCTAGCTGGATGATGTCTGATTGACTGAACCCCAAAAATGCCCCGAAACTGGGGTGAGCATTGGGCTCACCCCACGCTCGGTGCGCCCCCGTCTTGGACGGCTGGGATCGCACGGGAAGCTCGAGTCCGCATCGCGGCGCGGCTCACCGCGGCGCAGGTGGCTCACCGCGGCGCACGTGGCGGGGGCGCACCGTGAGCCCGGTGCCCACCCCAGTTTTTTCCCAAAAATGTCCCAATCTATGAAGCTGAATCGTGCGACACGCAGGAGATGGTTTCTTGTGGATAATTTAAATAAATGCTGCTGTCAAATTAAGGATGCTAGTCTGTCGAAATTACCATCGCAATGAAGGGCGCGCGTGGGCAGCCGCCGTCGTGTTATCGTCTCTCTCGCCCTGCACCCCACCCGCATCTCCTCTCCTCCTCATCCCCTTCGTCGACGGTCCCACCACCTCCTGAACTCGTCAGGGACGGCATTGTGGGCGGCCATGCCTGCGCCGCCGCTGTTCGCAGCGAAAGCGGAAGGCCGTTTTACGTTTCCACCCCTCTAATCCGTGCTTTGGAGGTTTCGTTTTTTTTTCCGACTTTGCCGCCCACGAGAAACACTAGAAGCGGGCCGGCCCAACCTGAGCAGCAGCTCGTTCGGCTATGATCGATCTCATACCCTAACTTTCCATGGCCGGAGGCGATTCCTCTTCCATGGAGGTCGTCGCAACAGAGAGGGAGACAGGGGAGGAGGAGGAAGACAAGAAGGGGGTGAATCCTCTGGACCCCAGATATAGCGAGTACGACCCCAAGCAGAGGAAATACATCTACACCCGTTACTTCTATCGCCCCAAGCTGGACCTCGACCAGGAATGTAAGTATGTTCCAACTCCCCACTAATTTCCATGTCGATCCTTGTCTTGGTTACTCTGCACCTCCTGTTTGTTCCAATGATATTTTCCATCTTTTCCTCACTTCGGAAACGATCTTCCCTCTAATTTGACAGCACCTGTCGGCCCAATGCGATATACAGACAGAGTCTTCGGAGAAGGGTTCGTGCTGGCTAACTCGGCAAATGTTGTCTCGGTCAAGATCGTGTCCTCTGACTATGGCTACCCACTCAATGTCTATGGTACGATCATAGCCAGGGACAGTCTTGATCACAAAAGCATCTATATGTTCCAGCGTGGCAAGGACAATTGCCAGCTCATCAGCTCAAAGGTATTACTATCATTTGCCTCATACAATGTTCAATGCACCTCTAGGGACTAACATGTCAGCAGTATAATTCTTGCACTGGTACCTTCTCATATATTAGTCATCTGATCGACACGGTAGGATAATTCATACAAAAACTGCAAATTCATAATGGAGAATTTTCTCGTGTTAATGGCATCAAATGTAGTACAATCCACATTTTACTGTACCCTTGTATATTATATATAGGGAAATCATTCAGGAACGTCCTCCGTTGTATGAATGATTGGTTCTAAATGTTATGTATCCATACACCTAATTTTGCTTGTGTGTACTGTATTAATAACTAATCTGGTTTCATATATCAGTGGAACCGTTACTTCAGTTATTTACTTTGTGGCGAATTATCTTAGTAGGCCTTTGATGTAGCCACTCTTCCACAATTCTTCAGTCCTGCTGTACTACAAACTCTGCAACAGTCTTTTTGGGTTATCTGTATACATGCTTTCGCCTTGCGGTGTTTTCTTTTTCTTTTGGCTACCTTTCGTTTGCTGTTTGGGATGATTTGGTTTTGTTTAATGAAAATAATGCCGGGGGTGGCCCCCCTTTTCGCTTGAAAAAACTCTGCAACAGTTAGAAAAGGAGTACATAATACGAGATCATGAAATGCACCTGCAATTTATCATGTCACTCAAATAGGAAGTTAGGAACACAAACCCCATGAAGGATTGTTCAGAGATAAACCTCAAAAACTTCTGTTTGCAGGATGATTCATTGATTTTGACTGGCCCAAAGAGAGGATTCATGGTATGCGATGCGATATTCTTTGAAATTGATCTAAAGGTCAAGGATGTGCAGGGAAGGAAGGTCAAGGATGAAAGACTCAGCAAAGGCCTGGTGGAGGTGGACGCTATCATGAGACTAGCATATCGACCAATACATGAGGTTGAAACGGAAACACTTGTCAGCATGCACAGCATATTGGATCTAAGCTACATATTTATTAGAAAGGCGGTGGAGGGGGATGTTGAGATCAGGATCCTTGGTGGACCTGCTGATTTCCATGGGAAAATCTATGTCTGCACTACAAACGTTCCATGCGACATTATGCTACATGATACTAAAGCTAACGGCATACTTATTGCTGGCGACAAAGGAGTTGTACAGATGTCACGCAGCGTAGTAGGGGTCTCACTGGACGAACTGCTGCGGTTGACTGTGGCTGCTGCCCTAGGTGGTGACGAGTTTTCTGTCCACACTGTTGAGTTTACTCCAAGGCGCAGCGGTTATGATGAAAAGGAAATCACATGTGGTGACTATAGGATACTACTGAAGGTCACTTGGTCGATTGTTTATTTTTGAGTTAAGTTCCTTGTGAATTAGTCATGCTTTGTCAGGTTCTACCCTGCCGGAACCAGTTTGATTTGTTATGGTGTCAAGAGACGTCTAATCTGTCTATTTCATATTGTATTATATGTCTGTTATGTATTCTGACACTTTTGACTGATCAAGGGCTAGGTACAAATGTATAAAATGCTGTTAAATTCGTACAGTTCAGTTTTGTTGTAAATAATGATGTCGATGCTTACAAAAATTCTGTAGCAGCATACTGGTAAATAATATTATGGATCAATAAAACATCATATAATTTGTTGACAGACTGCTTGATCTGTAAGACTGCAAGTAGAGTATGGTAGTAGCCCCAATAAAAGAGCAAGGAACCTCTTGTTTAGCTATCTGTTAACCATATACATTACAGATAATTGCTAGGCTTGAAATGACAGCATGTTACTAACTTCTCGTTTAGCACTCGTCATTTACGGTTCAACACTTGCCATCTATGGTTCAATACTCTGGTCAGCTCTTGTTGGGAATTTCTAAATACCCCCAGCTTCTTTGTCGACAATCTTCATATACAGGCTCTAAGCCTTTGATATACTTCTCAGAGATGTTGTTATAAGATCTAAACTCTTGTGTAGACCCCAGCTCTCCGCTTAACTTTTTTGCTTCCATGACCGGCTGCCATCTGTTTTAACTCCACAAACTTGTCATTCTGAGATTATTAAATAGAGTATAAGACCATAAAAATTGTCACAGGATGACGAAATTCAAGAAACGACAATACACTGGTTGAGAAGAAAATCTGACCACTTAAAGCAACTCGAAAATGTTGTTGAAATAGCAGTGTCAACTACTCCCTCCGTATGAAAATATAAGATGTTCTACCTTTTTTTGGCCCACATGTATCTAGACATGTTTTAGTGCAAGGTTCACATGAACTCATGCAATAAAGGAAGTGATTAAAAAACAGAGCGCCATCAGTTTACTCAAACTGGAAGGAGGACAGGTCCCAAACAAACCTGCTGCTTAAGTTAAGAACCACTTGGAAATGAACAATGTTCATAGGCATACATATTTTCGTACTATATGTACATTTGAATTTCTTGAAACAATAATCAATCTTTTTGTACATCATTTTTTTGCTTAAGAAAGAGAACTTCACTATAGTACACAAAAATCGTTCTCTAAGTTGATAAACTGGTACTAATTCCTACATGGCAACAATGACACAATAATATTCAGTTCGATATGTGTGTATGGTGTGTTACCCGTTTACGTTGATCCAAAAGCAGATCAACATATCTTGAGATAGAAACATCAGCATCTACCCTGCTCAAATAACCAGCCTTGTGTAAGAATTAATCGACTGCAATGAAAAAAACTTAATTGAGCACACTTATGCACCAAGACAGGACTTACATTAGGAACTGAACTACCACTATTGCATACTTGTTATTTGCATAGTTTTTCAGTTGCAACAAAATCCACAACTTGAATTAGCAGAAGGATCCAACAGATCCATGTAAGATCGTACCGATGAACTATGCGCATCAAAAGCAAAGGTACTTTTCCTTTTGATAACCAAAAAGCTGCGGATATACAACATGATCACCTTGAAGAACCAAATCGTATCTCTGAGCAAATTGACCAAGCATGCGGAAGCACAATAACATGCTGCCACAGTAGCAATTTAATAAATAAGAATCAATTATCTCAGCCCTGA
Source organism: Poa pratensis (assembly GCA_947311845.1). Classification (NCBI taxonomy): domain Eukaryota; kingdom Viridiplantae; phylum Streptophyta; class Magnoliopsida; order Poales; family Poaceae; genus Poa; species Poa pratensis. The sequence continues at coordinate 20,284,628 of CAMZMU010000128.1, forward strand.
TGCTTCCTTCAACAACAGGCAATACTTGCCTAAAATCACCTCCTAAAACTACAGGTTTCACAGCAAATGGAAGCAAGCTTCAGGAGAAGTTATCATTTGCTCGACATATTGTGTGTGTGTGCTTTGCAGCAAGGACTTCGTACACATTACAAAAAATGGTAGGATCGTTATATGTGGAATTGCGCATGGTAATTTTCTGTTGTGAAGTTCAAAATGATAAAGAAAAATACTACACATTCTGTATTTTGGGGATAATCCACGTTATTAAGTATCTCCCAAGAAACCATTAAATTAAATACCATACTGGGTACTAAATGCATATTTATATCTTTAAGGAGCAGTCCACCATATATGCTACTCGTTTCCCTAATATTGCCAAAAACATGTTATTAAGAAAAACTAGGGGACTAAGCGCGGTCTCCGCCGCGCCTGTGGGCTAATTTTTTTGAATTATTCGTTTGCAAAACTGCTGAAATGCAAAAACCGTCCGCATTTCGGAAATTATTCCTGTTTTCGAATAGTTTAACATATTTGAATTCCTTTTGACGTCTACGAAATACACAAATTTGGAAGGCACATGGAAATTTGAAATTTGAATTTTTGTCGTGCATATTTATTTTCCTTTCCCTATGGAAATTTGACATATTTGTCATTTTATTTTGTGGGCATATTTGAAATTTTTGGCTTGCATTATTTAGAGTTATTGCAAAATCATATGGAAATTTGGATCTATTTATTTTCTTTTGTGGGCATATTTGAAATTTTTAGCTTGCATTATTTAGAATTATTTCAAATCACATGGAAAGTTGGCATATTTGTCATTCTCTTTTGTGGACATATTTGAAATTATCAGTTTGCATTATTTAAAATTATGTCAAAATCATGTGGGAAATTGGGGCTATTTATTTTCTTTAGTGCCCATATTTGATTTTTTTTTTAGTTTGCATTATTTAGGATTTTTCAAGATCATATGGAAAATTGGGGGTTTTTTTGAAAAAAAATAAGAAAAACTGACAGGTCTGGCCCACTGTGACGTCGTGCTGACGTCACAGGGCCAGATCTGGCCGGAGCAGCCCGGGACGGCGGCGAGCTCGCCGTCGGCGCCTTCCAGCACGCGCGCGTGCCCGCGTCGGACGCGGCTCGTCGCGGCCGACCCGTAGGTGGCGGCGCTGCCGTTTATTGACCGCCGGAGCGTCGCCGGCGACCCGGGGACGCGGCGGAGGACGGCGAGCACGGCGGCGGCTAATCCGGCGGAACGACAACGCCCTAGGACGCGATCCGCGTCGAGGAGGTGGACGGGAAGACGGCGGACCTCCCCGCGAGCTTGGATCCGTGCGGGGAAGCGCGTAGCGGCGGCGGAGCGTGCCGGCGGCGGCGGCGAACCGTGGGCCACGCGCGAGAGAGGGGAGGGAGGGGGCTGCGCGCATGCTTTTCCAGCGGGGTCCCTGTAGTTTGGGGAAATTGCGGATAGGCCCGTCTACTCAAGAAAGCAAGGGGCGGGGGTTAATTTGCAGAGTTGCTTGGACTTTTTTGAAAAATTGGAGCAGCGACCGGCTGGCCACCGGGACGACCGGCTCGCCACCGGGTGACGTGTCGTCCTCCCATTGGTAGAAAATAGGATGCACTGTAGCTCGCGCCTGGGAGCCTGGCGTGGCCGTTTTCTAGCCGTTGATCGCGCGGATCGGACGGCCCTGGTTCACCCGCGACGTGGATAGCCTGTCTGGCCGCGAAATCCACTGTCTTTTATATATAGTAAGATGCCTAAGGATTAAGTTCACTACTTGCTTCTTGTAGAAGCTTTCATACTTGGTTGAATATCATGGCGCAGTAAAACAATCCAAGTGTATCATAACTGATACGTGAAGAAACCAAATCATCCATAAACGGATGTGGCATACATGGCGGAAATGTAAGACGCACGCACTGTCTGTTTCCAACAGTGGCAAGATCTTTTTTTTTTTTTGAAAGGGAGATCCTACTTTTCTGACAGAGCAAAATATCATTTTTTTCTATCACCAGTACACAAATTTGCTCCATCAACAAATATTGGTAGGTAATTTTTGGAACCTGTGCTTAGATTTTTTATTTCACAGCTCCTCCCGTTCTCTCTGCCAAGAATAGTTCTTGCTGCTTCATTAGCAATTTTTTGCCATTCAGCGGTCCCTTCTTGAATCTGCAGACATTGCATGTATTGTCAACGATAGCTCTTTAGCAAACACATTCTAAAGAAAGTAGCTATGAACATGTGGCTTGAAGTTGTTTAGAATCTTACCAGTGAATCTAATATTTCCTGTCTGACAGTTTACATCTTATATTCAGTTGATCTGTTAAATCTATATATATACATTTATGATATTTTTTGAGGGATTGTTAATATCTACATTCCTGCGGTATGGTAGCTTACAGTATCTCCACAGATCAATATTTTCTTCTGGCTCATGGCTAACGATAGAAGTCAATAGAAGGGGTCAGGCTGATGATATCAGTTCTTTACCATTCTCAACTTGTTGTTTGACCGGGGTGGTGCTTAATAGTGATTTCTACATGTTGCTCAGCTGTTTTATGGAGTTTATGGAAGCTAAATAGTGATATGAGTTTGCAGGGGTGCTGCTGAAGAGCATACTGGATGAACTCAATGCAGAAAACGCTGCTATGCAAGAAAATGCAATCTTGTGTTGGGAGCAGTTATTGTGGTGACCTCGTGGTGCATCAGTAAATAGTTTATGATCAACACACTCAAGGTTGAGTTAGTGAAGACTCCACTATGCTACAGATCATTAACATAATCCATAATAACAGGGTCCTTGTTCTTGTGCAAACACATGTGCTCCACCTCACATGGGTTAGGGTTTAGAGTATGATTGTGCTCCAACTCTACTTTCTCATAAAACATTTTTTTTCCTTTTAGCTTGATCTTAACCGATGTCTTAGAGCCAACCCTCTTCGACATCTTTGCACATTTGCGCTCCTCGTCGTCCTTGTAAAACGTTGAAGAACCTTTCCGAGATCAAGCATACACATGCGACATCGCCTTATTCTTATGTTTCTTACTTTCAAGCCCGGCTTCTCTTGCATATTGCCAATAACTCATAGCATTCCTCATATGTAACAAAATCATATTTTCGTGTGGGCTACAATCCTCACGAACTTGCTCACTCTCATCGATATAAACATAAACATGTAGAAATGATGCAATAATATTTGTATTCCATACAAAAGTTGACAACAAACATACATGTATATACCTTGCGTTGGGATCTGGTGTCGTCATTTCATGTGGTCCAATTGGATGAAGCAGTGTTATCGTTGACACGTGCATCACCGGATGACGCGCCTTTGGGTTCTCACAAGCCATCGATCTAGTTGAGCAGTCGACAATTGAAGTTCCGATGATATGGCTTGGAGTGAAGGAGGATGTCCGCGAGAGTGCACTATCAGACACAACAACGTTTTCCGGAGAATCGGATATGTCATTGGGTGCTCGACCATGGAAGCTTGGAGACGAGTCCATGATAATATCTTACAATTTATTTTCGAGCTGAGCATAAGGTTGCTGACCACAAAGAATCATCTATATTGACTCGTGAGAAATGCACCATCGTTAATTTCCATTTTCTATAGTTGCTATCATGAAGAAATCATTACATTCATGATGTTATCGTACATAATTAAACATTACTACTTTGGACACCTCCTTTACTAGCCAGTGGGGTCCATCTGTCATATTACACATGCCAAATTTAAAAAAATGAGAAAAGGCACACCTGAACCAATAGTATATGAAATTACTTGATTAGTTCAGGAACTAGTGTCATTTCAAAAAAATCAACGGTGCATAGTGAGTAGCCTCTTATTTGAACCTCACCGACTATTTCCTCTATATGTATCCTGTCTCTATTAGGTGGATATGCAAGATAAGAGATAAGATAAAATTACATAACACAAACTTTCGCTCATTATAATTACAGCAAGTAACAGAAAAGCTAGAAATTAATATGTGCACATATTATTTGCATCAATCATCAGATGGCATTGTTTCACATCGTCACTTTTCAAAAAAATAATTAGTGACATACGATGTTTCTCTGAAATCATGTAATTATCATTTGCTAAAACATTTCAAAATTGTATCAAAGAAGCGCCAAAAATACTTGAAGCAATAATAGAAGATGCAAAGGAGATTAGTGCCCACTTGACCTTCGTTAGAAAATATTGCCCATTCTAGATGAGCTCATGCGCTCAAAGGTGTATTGTCGGTGTCTCAGCATCAACAGTTGGTTCGATAATCGATGTCGAGAGAGGTGACTTAGGTGAGGGGGAACATGGGGACACGTGAGGGATCCTATTTCTTTTCAGTGGCCTCTGTGACAACCACCACTAGCCACACGATTAGCAGTAGCCGCGCATGGACCTCACCGACAGTTGCCATGGTCATGGGAGGCGACACCGGTAGATTAGGGGAGGTGGCGCCCAATGATTGTTGTGGTGGCGGTGCGGGGGATGGGCATGGTGTCGCGATGAGAAATGGGGTGGCGGCGCGATGGGCGATGGGAGGTGGAGCATCGAAGTTGCGGCAGCGGCAGTAGCGAAGCTCCGATGGTGGTGACAAGATGAAGTTTATAGGTTCCTTCCGTAAGAATATGATACTTTTTTATGTTGCAAATTTCTACACCTCACGTGAAAGCCTCTAGTAACACATAGGACTAGAATAAAATAGGGTAATATCCAGGACTAGCAAGTTTATTAACATTTCAAGTAGTATGTTAAATTCAGAAGCAATATTTTTCTAGGTGGAACTTCTTGTTCCTGCAAATCGTTTTTCTTTGTTCCGTTAGTAATTGTAATAAATTATAGTCACAGGTTTTGAATTACACATTAGTTATGTCGATACTGATCTTTATCAATTTTTCACACTTGTTTAATTTTTTTTGGTGGTATAGAAATTGATGAAGATCAGTATCGACATGAATACATGAAAACTAGATCGTACCTTGTTTTAAAGATTTTTTTTATTTTTTCTCGCATTTGGTATAAATTAAACTTGATGGAACTAGTGAAATAATACAAGAGTGCAAAACGAAGAAACAATTATTGCACAATAGATATACTGTGAGACAAACAAAACAATTGTAACTAGCTTCCATGTCATCTACTAGTTAGTGTCGACCAAGGATGTCCATTCCTTCATATCGCGCAACTCTTGTTCAGCCTCGTATTCAGCTGGAGAAAAAAGATCGATAATTATTTTAGGTTATCTCAAATCATAAATAACCATACGATGTATTGATATTTTGTATGTAAATGGGACCAAAACCGACCTATTGTGCATCTAGTTAGTGTGAAGCCGCCTGACAGTTGGCTTATATAACTAACCGTTAGGTTTTTGTGGATGACTGACCCAATGACAAAACACATCTTGTCGTCTTCATTGATAATATTGTAAATGCTAACGAACATCTCCCATTCCACTTTGAAGTATTTGTCCACTTTTTTCCATGTGTCTAACTCGTTCCATTTGTGGGTTAGCTCCATCTCTACTTTAAACTCACTTCCACAGTGACGGGTGAAGTGATCATACAATGCATAACCTACACATTTGTAATTAATATCAGACATTTAATGATCAAACACTGTGGATGATAAATTTTATGGCTTACCATGCAAGTCTTGAATTTTCCTGATATTGCGAGTACATTGATGTAGTCCAATGAGAACTGCTCAACACATTCGAACTTTCAATATTTACAAAACATTGCAGGTTAAATGCTGATCGTGGCCTCCCATTGTGAATGATATTTACAAGTTAGGGTGAACTTCTATTTATAACAACAGGATTGCGATCAAAATGGCAATCCTACTTTTATAAATAAAAATCGATCCTAGCTTGTAAATATTATTCACAATGGCAGGCCACAACCAAGATTCAACCTGCAATGTTCATAAATATCCGAGGAGTTTGAATGTGCTGAGGAGTTATCATTGGACTATATCAATGTACTCACAATGTCAGGAGAATTCAAGATTCACATGGTAAGTCACATCATTTATAATTCACAGCGTTTGATCATTAACATGTCCGATATTAATTACAGATATGTAGGTTATACCTTGTATGTTAGGCGGTCACTTCACCCTTCGTTGCAGAAATGAGTTTAAAGTGGAGATGGAGCTAACCCACAAATGATACGAGTTCGATGTACAGAAGAAAGAGGCCAATACTATCTCGAAGGGAATGGGAGATATTACTTAGCATTTATAATATTAAGCAAAACGATGAGATGTGTTTTTTCATTGACCCGGTCATCCATAAATACCGACCGGTTGGACATATACGCCGGCTCTCAAGCAGCATCGCACTACCTAGATGCACAATAGGTCAGTTTTGTTCCCATTTTATTTACGAAATACCAATACACTGTCTTTGTGAATAACCTAAAATAACTATCACATCTTTTTTTTCTACAGTGGAATATGAGGCTGAACAAGAGCTGCGCGAGATAGAGGAATGTACATTCTCGGTCGAAACTCACTAGTGGACGATGTGGAAAGTAATTACAATTGTTTTGTGTTGTTTACCTCACAATATGTCTATTGTGCAATAATTGTTGCGTCGTTTCGCACACTTGTATTATTTTACTAATTTAATTCGGTTTAGTGTACACCAAATGCGAGAGAAAAATAAAATATATATTTCAAAAAATGTACAATCTAGTTTACATGTCGATATTGATATTCATCAATTTTGTACCTCAAAATAAAATAAAACAAGTGTGACAAAATTGATGAAGATTAGTATCGACATAACAAATGTGTAACTAAAAAACTATGACTCTATAATTTATTACAGTGGTTAAGGTAACAAATAAAAACGGTATGTGTGAAAAAAAATTCCAGCAAGAAAAAATATTGGTTCAGAATTTAACAGACAAGTTAAATGTTTTTCTAAACTTGCTAGACTTGCGTAGTATCCTATTTTATTCTAGTCCTATGTGTTACTAGAGTCTTACGCGTGAGGTATAGAAAGTAGGAAAACCTTACAAAAATATCATATACTTACTGAAGCTACCTGAAAAGTGAAAACTGAATTTAGTCACCATCATCGGAGCTTCCTCGTCGCGGCTGCCGCAGTTCCGGCACTCCACCTCGCATCCCGGCTGCGCCACCTCCCCTATTTCCCATCGTGACGCTATGCACATCCCGCACACCGCAACCACGCCCAATCACCGGGCGACACCTCCCCTAATCTTCAGCGGCGCCTCCCATGATCATGGCAACTGTTGGTTAGCTCCATGTGCAGCTACTGCTAATCGTGGGGCTAGTAGTGGTTATCACAGAGGCCACTGAAAAGAAATAGGAGCCCTCACGTCTCCCAATTCCACTCTCACCTATAGCCATCTCTCGACAACGGCAACCGGACTAGCTGCTGATGCCAATACACCGCCGATAAAACTCTGATCGCATAACTGATGCCAACGAGTGCATGCACCAGACACGCCTCGCACTTAGGAGCTCATATGAAATCAATTTCAGGCAATATTTCCTAACGAAGGTCAAGTATGCACTAATCTCATTTGCATCTTCTATTACTGCTTTAAGTATCTTTTGGGGTTTCTTTGATACAATTTGGAAATGCTTTAGCAAATGATATATTGTGTGATTTCGGAGAAACATCGTGTGTCACTAACTATTGTTTAAAAAGTGACTATACGAATGAAACAATGCCACATGATGATTGATTTTCCTATTCTGATGATTGATGCAAAAAAATATGTGCATATAGTAATTTTTCTAGCTTTTCAGTCACTTGATGTAATTATAATGAGTATTCTGGTTTGTGTTATGTAATTTTATCTTATCTTTGCAGACCGCCCTATGGATAAACTAGTAGAGCCAAAATAAATTAGAGGAACTAGTATATGAGGTTTAAATAAGAGACCCTTGATCAAGTTCAGAGAGATTTGGTGAGTCGTATACCTTACTATGCACTGTTGATTTTTTTAAAATTGCACTAGTTTCTAAACTTATCAAACACTTCCATATACTAAGAGTCCATGTGTGCTTCTTCTCATTTTTTTATATTTCGCATGTGGAATAGGACTGGGCCTCACAGGCTAGTAAACGAAGGTGTCCAAAGTAGTAATCTTTTACTCCCTCCGTTCCTAAATATAACATGTTTAAAGTGTTCCACATGTTGTCTAGATTCGGACTAAAATGAGAGAACATATACACTAAAACGTGTCTAGATACATGTGTATACATGTGAATGTGGAAGAAGCCTAAAACATCTTATATTGTGGAACGGAGGGAGTATTATATAGTGTAACCGAATGAGTGTTATGATTTCTCCATGATAGCAATTATTTAAAAAAAAAGATTTAACTATGGTGCATTTTTTTAAGAGAAAATATAGATGATTCTTTATGGTTAGCAAACTTATGCTCTACTCGAAAATGATAGGATACTATCATAGACTCCTCTCGAAGCTTCCGATATCGAGCAACCGATGAGATATTTGATTCTCTGGAAAAGGTTGTTGTGTTTGACCGAGCGCTTCCGAATACATCCTTCCTCACTTCAAGCCTTGGCATTGGAACTTCAGACACCGTTTGCTCAACTCGCTTGACGGATGGTGAGAACACAGCGGCGCGTAATCCGGCGACACATGTGCCCACGATAACACCGCCGCATCCCGTTTAACCACACAAAAGGATGACATTAGATCCGAACTCAAGATATATACATGTACGTTCGCTCTCATTTGTTGTACAGAACACAAATATTATGACAGCATTTCCACATGTTTATGTTTATAATTGATGATGGGGTGAGCAAATTCGTGAGGATTATATCATAAGGGAAATATGGTTTTTGCTACAGATGAGGAATGCTACGATTTTTATCGGTAAATGCAAAGAAGCCAGATTTGGAAGTAAGAAACACAAGACCAAGGCGTTGTCATGATTGTATGCTTGCTCTCGGCAAGGTTCTTCTACGTTTTACAAGGATGGCGAGGAGCGCAAACGTGCAAAGCTGTCAAAGAGGGTAGGGTCCAAGACATCGGTCAAGATCAAGTTAAAATGAAGAATGGTTCTATGAGAAATTAGAGTTGGAACATAACCATACTATGAATCCAAATCCATGTGAGGTGAAGCACATGCGTTCGCACAAGAATAAGGACATTATTATGGGTTATGTTGATGATCTGCAGGACAGTGGAGTCTCCCCTAACACGAATATGAATGTGTTGACTAGATTACGTGGAGGCCCTATTTATTGCTAAGGAATGAACGTTGTTGAAGTGTACATGTTGCTAAGGAAACATGACAAACGTGACCTGGAAAACAGGTACATAAAGTCCGACTCACTTGTATCTGATTTTTTTAACCCTAGTGGGTGGTGTACCTATTAAATTCATCACTCCGCAATAACATAAACTGATATATGAAATGCAGAAGGGTGGCTAAAAAGGAGCAAGTAGATTATGTAAAAAAGCTCATGGAGTTCTTCAAAGAGTATAGAACACATAACCCAAAATTTTATTAGCATATTGATTTTGACACGAACGGCGTTGTGAAGAATATTTTCCGAAGTCATGCCAGTTGTTGGGCTAACTATGCTGGGTTTGGAGATGTGGTGAGATTTGACGCCACAGACGCCACATGTAGGAGCAATGCTGCATGACGTTGGGGATGCTTGTTGGGAGGAACCACCATTTGCAGAACTTCATATTTGGATTTGTCCCCGTCCGTGATGAGACAGAGAAAACATTTTGAATGGGTTTTTCGGACTTCCATCATATTTGCATACTTACAGGGTATACTTGGCCTTTTTGTGCCGGCACACATGCCCAAGAATTCGATTTGGCAAATGGCAAGCTATGGCAAATATTCGACTTGTGTTTCTAAAGACGATTTGTAGGCTTTGCAAATGGCATATGTGAACAAGCAGAGAGATAACTTAAATTAACTTTCCCACCTGAATAAAAGGGATGGAAGCAAAGCTACTTGCAGCGGTAAATCACCCACTAAGCCATGTGGAGTTTGAGAATGCATGGCAGGAAATGGTGAGTGAGTATGGACTCCATTTATCTGCATTTTACCGAGTTTCGTGATTACCTTCCTCTTCCTCCCAATCTGAACATATCCATCCTCGGAAACCTCCTCATCTGCATTTTAACAGCAGTCCAGTTGCAACAATAATCAGAAGTGTCCAAACAGTTTCGCATATAAGGTATGAATTAATGGAGCTGTACGGAGAGACAATAACATTGTATATGTACAATGCAACAAGGGCTAATTAGTACAGTACATGATTTATAAATAAAATTCCATTAGATGTGCAGTGATTTCCGGAAAATTCCGCATCTACGAAACTGATTTCCGGAATCGTGCGAGCCATGCGAGATGGTCGAGGCGGGACTCGGCGCAACAGATGATTGCTGGTGAATAATTAAAGTAAATGCTACTGTCAAATTAAGAATGCGAGTCTGCCGAAATTACCATGGCAATGACGGGCGCCGACGCCGACGCCGCTCTCCTTCCCGACGCGCGGGTGGGCAGCCGCAGTCGTGTTGTCGTCTCTCTCGCCCTCCACCCCACCCGCATCTCCTCCTCATCCTCATCCCTTCGTCGACGACACCGTTGTTGAAGGTCTCCCACCACCTCGTGAACTCGTCAGGGGCGTGGGCCTTGTGGGCGGCCATGCCGGCGCCGCTGCTGTTCGGACTTTGTGTAGTCGCAGCGAAAGCGGAAGTTCGTTTTGCGTTTCCACCTGAGCACCTCTCTAGTCCTTGCTTGGAGGTTTCGTTTTTTTTTAAAACTTCGCCGCCCAAGAGAAACACTAGAAGCGGGCCGGCCCAACCTGAGAAGCAGCTCGTTCGGCTATGATCGATCTCATACCCTAACTTTCCAGCGGCGATTCTTCTTCCATGGCGGGCGGAGCAACTGATAGGGAGGCGGATGAGCGACTGTGGAAGAAGCAGGAGCAGGAGGAGGAGGAGCAGCTGGCAGCGGAGGAGGAGAAGAAGAAGGTGATGAATCCTCTGGACCCGAGATTCAGCGAGTACGACCCCAAGCAGAAGAAATACATCTACACCCGCTACTTCACTAGCCGGAAGATCGACCTCGACCAGGAATGTGTGTTCCTACACCTTAATTTCCATGCCGATCCTTGTCTTGGTTACCCTACACCTTCAATTTTCATATGGATTGGTCCTTGTAGTTGATGTCTGCTAGTTCATTCCTTTATAGACTCTGCGCGATTAGTATTTACGGCCTTACTAGCATTCTAATGTTAATTTCCATGCCGATCCTTGTCTTGGTTACCCTACACCTTCAATTTTCATCTGGATTGATGTCTGCTAGTTCATTCCATTCTAGACTCTGCGCCATTACATATTTACGGCCATACTGGCATTTATTTGAAAAGGAAAGAGTATCACATGGATCCCGTTGTGTTTTGCAATGGATCTGTCCAATATATCCCAATGCTATTTTTCTTCCTTTCCTCACTTTGAAACGATTTTCTCTCTGATTTGGCAGCACCTATTGGTCCAATGCGATATATCGACACGATCTTCGCAGAAGGGTTCAGGTTGGCTAACTCGGCGAATGTTGTCTCGGTAAAGGTTGTGTCCTCTGACCATGGCTACCCACTCAATGTCTATGGAACAATCATAGCCAGGGACTGTATTGATTTCAAACGCATCTATATGTTCCAGCGTGGCAAGGAAAATTGCCAGCTCATCAGCTCAAAGGTATTGCTATCATTTTGCCTTATAGATGTCCAATGCATCTCTACAGACATAATATCACAGCAGTATAATTCTTGTATTGGTACTTTCTCACATTTCTCAGTTGATCACCGCACTAGGATTATTTATATAAGAATGTCATTCATAACGGAGAGGCGTATGCATGTTAGTGCCGTCGTCGAATGTAGGAAAATCCAGAATCTTACTGTACCCATATATATTATGTATAGGGAAATCATTCAAGAGCATCCTTCATTCTATGAATGATTGGTTCTAAATGTTATGTATCCATACATCTAATTTTGCTTTTGTATTTTACTAATAACTAGTCTGATTTGTTTATTTTTGACGGAAAAGGCAGTCTGACCTGCTTTTCATTGATATTAAAAGGAGTGTACAGGAGTACAAAGTAACCGAAAATAAAAGGAAAAAGGCTACAAAATCCTAAAGGTGCAGCAAAAAGCGCTGCAGCCCGCAAACAAACATAGTGAGGAAATCAGTCTGGCTCCCTTGGGCGCAGGATCAGGTCTGTCACGCCAACATTTAGCCTCGTCCAAGATCAAAGAGTGCAATCTGGCAAGTGATTCAGCTTTGTTGTTGAAGATTCTTGAGTTTCTTTCTTTCCAAACCGTCCACCAGGCGAGGTGTACAAGGGCGCACCAGCTTTTCTTGAAGGTTGGTGGCAGCTGCTGGTGAGTGCGGGTTATCCAAGAGGAACTGTTAATTCAGGTATTTCCCTTATAGCAATTGATCTTAGTAGGCCTTTGATTTAGCAACTCTCACATGATTCTTCAGTCCTGCTGTACTACAAGCCCTGCACAGTTAGAAAAGGAGTACATGATACGAGAACATGAAATGCACCTGCAATTTATCTTGTCACACAAACAGGAACTCAAACCCCACATCAAGGATTATTCAGACTAGATAAACCTCGAAAACTTCTATTTTTGCAGGATGATTCACTGATTTTGACTGGCCCTAAGAGAGGATTCATGGTATGCGATTTTATATACTTTGAAATTGATCTAAAGGTCAAGGATCTGCAGGGAAGGAATGTCAGGGATGAAAGATTCAGTAAAGGCTTGATGGAGGTGGATGGTGTCCGGAGACTAGCATATGGACCCATCCATGAGGTTGAAACGGAAACACTTGTCAGCATGCACAGCATATTGGATCTAAGCTACACATTTATTAGAAAGGCGATGGAGGGGGCTATTGAGGTCAGGATACTTGGTGGACCAGCTGATTTCCATGGGAAATATATGCCTGCACTACAAGCGTTCCATGCGACATTAGGCTACATGACAGTAAAGTGAACGGCGTACTTACCGCTGACGATGAAGGAGTTGTGCAAATGGCGCGCAGCGTAGTAGGGGTCTCTCTGGACGAGATGCTGCGCTTGAGTGTGGCTGCTGCCCTAGGTGGTGATGAGTTTTCTGTCTAGAGTGTTGAGTTTACTCCAAGGCGCAACAGTTACGATAAAGAGGAAATCACATGTGGTAACTATAGGATACTACTGAAGGTCACTTGGTCGATTATTCATTTGTGAGTCAAGTTCTGGTTGATTAGTCGTGCTTTGCCAGGTTCCACTCCATTAGAACCAGTTGATCTGTTATGGTGTCAAGAGACGTGTAATCTATCTATATTGGATTGTATTGTTCATGTGGGAATGTTCTAGATCCTTCTGATGTAACCAAGTTTATTGGAAAGAATTGTTATGGTGTCAAGATACGTCTAATCGCTCTATATCAGATTATACGTTTGCTAGTGTACATCAATTTATTCTGACACTTTTGATTGACCATGGGCTAGGTAGAAATGTTGAGAAACCTCGTACACTCGAGTTTTGTTATAATGTTTTTACACATCGTCGACTTCATTTGTTGTCAGGAGATTGGATAAAATGCCTTTTTTTGTTGCTCTTTTGCCCCTAGGACACTTGCTCCATGAGCTCGGCAGAAGAGAGCGCAAGCTGGCCTCATCAGCCACCGCAGACCAAACCCTCCGGTGGAACGGCGTCTCAGGTTGCGGAGGCATATCAGCCGTGAGAATTTTGTCTAGTGTCTGGGAAGTAGCTCCTCCGCTAGATGACCAATGAACAGCATGGAGGTGATATGTTCTAATCTATTTATCAGAAGACCAGCACTGGAGACGACACACATGCACAACACGAGGCCGACGTGCCAAATATTTCCTTAGAAAGCAGCATGCCAACACACTCGATATTCTATCATGTTTCTGTAGGATGGGATTCAGGACGCGCTGCAATCAGGTAAGAACTGACGAAAATGTAAAAAAGTTGCATAATACTTTTTTTTTATGAAGAGTTGCATAATACTGGGAGCATCTATAAATCCGTAACCCATAGCGAGTGTATAAAAGCTGAGCAAAACGGCGGCCTCTCCGCGCCCGTGTACTCTAGCAGCTACAGTAACAACTGTAGGAAATGAACAATGTTGAACAGTGCGCGGTGGGTCCCGCATGTCAGCCTCACAGCGTGCTGCCGTTTTTTGCGAAGAAACACACGGGCGCCCGAAAATTACAACTCCTTCACAGAAAAACCGCCGCGAGGGACCTGTTTGCGAATACGTGAAACTCCGGGTTCTTTTTCATAAAAATGCCACGATCCCCCCCACCCCCTCTCCTCTCTCGCGACCGGCGCCGAGCTCGCCGCGGACGCCGACGCGGCCCGCCGCCGCAGCACGTCTCCGCGGACAAATCGAAGGCCACGGCGCGGTGCGCCGTCGCGCGCTCTCCCTCTCCGCCGACGAATGCGTGCTGGGACGGCCGCATCGCGTCGCAATCATCGCCGCCGTCCGTGGGCATCCGCCGCTGTGTCCGTGCTCGCCACCGGTGCTCCGGCGGCCATTTGGTCACTACCGCCGCCCTCCCGGCTCCGCCGCACCTCCCTCGCACGGATCCGCGCAACTCCGGCCGCAAGAGCGCGCTGGGACGCGTCGCCGTGCTCAGCCGAGCTCGGCCGCCGCCGGCAAGTGACGTCGCGGGTGACGTCGCCACGCCGTGCCTGCGGGCCTGGGCTGCCCGACTGGGCCGCAAGTTGGGCTGGGCTGGCTGCTTCGCAGCTGGCTCGGCCTGGCCTTTTTTTTTAACCCTGTTTTTCTTTTTTCTTTTTTCTTATTTAAAAATTTTGCAATTTTTTGTGTCCATCTAAATGACTAAAAAAAATGCTTACAACAGAAAATACAAAATAAAAAACTTGAATTTTCCATATCGAACAATATTTCGAAAAGTTTGTGGAAAAAAACACAAACATATTAGACCATTTAAATCCAAATTTGAAATTTAAATCTCAACAAAAAGAAAAAAAATGTTTGAATCCCCATGATTTTATGACCGTGACATGTGACGTTTCCCACTTTCAATAATTTTTAATATATAAACGTTTTTAAAAATCGCAGATTTTTCCCCAATTGCATCAATTTCAAAATTTAAGCAATCTCTAAAATCCAACCATTTTGAAACGATTTTTCCCCAAATTCCGATTATTCCCATACTACAACAATTTCAGAATGTTGCCATTTTCGCCTACTAATATAAAAAACACGTGCCGCTGAACATAACTTTAAAAATTATATGAACTTCCAAATTCCAAAACAAAAAAACAAAAAACTTTCCAAATGACCTAACAAATGGCTATATTGTATTTCCAAACAATATTACCTACTGCCAAATCAAAAAGGAAAAAAAAAACTATCGCGATAATTTCCAACCGATAGATATTTAACCGCACCAGATAAATTAACATGAATTTCATCCTTTTTCGAAACATTTTTTACAGAAGTTAAGTTTGTGACAGGTGGTGCCCCTTTCCTTCAGTAATTACCATAGAATAGAAAACGTTCAAAGTAACTCCATTTTTTATATTTAAACAAATTAAAATACGCCCTCTAATTAAATATCAGACTTACCGAATTCTCATGCGATTCATTTACTAGATTATAGAGTCAAAATAGATATTTATGATGCAGACATATTTGACCATTCCAATTCACGTTATTAAATTAAATATTTATTCCAAAACACATGCATACTTCAACATTCAAAACCACTAAGTACCTACAAATATTTTAAACGACAAATACCACCCAATTTGAATTTTACCACAGCTACGCGGCATAGAAGTTTGAATATTTCAAAATTTTGTTTGCCTTGCAAATCTAACCAATTTGCAAACATGAAAACAATTCGAAACAAGTAAAATGAAAACGATTGGTTCACTCTCGAAATAACTCCATAATTATGTACTACCTACCTAGAAGTAATAAAACTTAAATCTACCTAATTATGTACTCACATTTAAGAGAATACCTGATTACATGAATATTCCGACAAAATGCAAACCATTCCCTCTAATTACGCACTGATTTCAAATTGAATTTAATCTAAGTACATTATACAAATTATAACTATAACCTTTCCTCACAATATATACAACGCAGCCAAAAAAAATACAAACTAACACAAAATATTCTCAGCAAGAGCGCGTTATAGAATTCAAATAAATATTTATGGTATATTACAAATATATCCAACCATTCCAATTTGCTAAACATCTGAAAACACTCAAAATGACATACTGCTTATTTCTTTATGTGTTTTCATTTTCCCTATTATTTTAGCTTTTTCTTCGTCTTTTCCCACTGCCCCCACCCTTACAAAATTTATTAATAATTGGCCTAATTATAAATTTCACATTTGAACCACGCAAGTGCAACACACTTTACAATTTCGAATTGCTGAGGAATTGGAGACACTCTAAAATATATCTCGCAAATTGCATTCTCCCGAGTTCAAATAAATATTTATGGCATACTACAAATATATTCAACATTTCAAATTTACTACATACCTGAACATGCTCGAAACGACGAATTGCTTATTTTCTTCACGTGCTTTTATTTTTCCTATTATCTTATTTTTTCTCCGCCCTTTCCCACTGCCACTAAACTTACAATTTTATTGACAATTAATCTATTTACAATATTTACATTTCAACTACACGAGTTGCGACAATATACACATTTTCCAACATTTCAACTTACCAAACATTTCAACAAAACCTAAATGCATTCCTTCTAAATAAATGAATTTTAATTTACAAAATACTTATATACTATATATCTCCTGATTAAATAGATTAATTAAATATCGATGTCTAACTACAAACACACTTGACCATTTAAATTTGCTATAAAAAGAAAATTTAAAGTTACTCCGATCGACAAAATTACGAAGAGACCTGTTTATATTAAATTTCACCAAATATTTTTTCCATGATCTACAAAAGATAAAAGAAATATGACATATTCCAGGTTTTGTTTAAACAAAAGAAATCTATGTCGAACTGCAAACACACTTGAACATTTAAATTTGCTTAAAAAAATGAAATTACTCCGAACGACAAAATTACGAAGAATTTTAGCATTTCAAATCACAACATTCCGGATGGGATCTACTAAATGATAGAATATAAGACCTTTCATATTTAATTTCAACGAATATTTTTTCCCATGATCTATACAAGATAAAAGAAATATGAAATATTCCAGATCAACGAAATTTTTTTCCATGATCTACAGAAGATAAAAGAAATATGAAATATTCCGGGTTTTGTTTAAACAAAAAAAAAAATAAAAAAAGAGAGGTACTATTTCTGCAATGTTCCAATTCCTTAAACAAATGATAATAGAGTCGTTTTTTTCCAATACTCCAAATGCTTCACACCTCACTTAATAATATTACCATTTGTCTAGAAACTACAATTACTGTTCCACTTTATAATAACAAATAAAAAAATGTTTGCAAGTTACAATTTGTCTAACATTTGAGCGAATACTCCGATATTCCATAAAATAAAACCAAAATGCTCACCAAAAATAACCACAATGTACTCAAAAAAAAATACCAAATTTATTTCAACATATTAAGTTAGCCAACATTTGCTTTCCCCAAATGTGGAATCAAATTCGAATAGATTGTTCTGAATTCAACTAAATATTAACGTCGAAATACAAACATGTTCGAGCATTTCAAACCTTCAAATATTTGAATATTGTACACAATATATCAGAAATGCATAAAAAAATGCTACCTATTCATAAGAAAACAAACAAATATTTCAACACTTCAATTTAGCCCACATTTTGGTTAACAAAAAAAATACAAATGTTCCACACAAAAAAAAACACAAATTTCTTCTATAGTCAAATAAAATCAACAGAAATAACATCAATAATATCATTCAATATGATAGACCGAATAATCTTTTTTTGCTACAAGCCATCCTACTTAAATAGAGTTTACTAAATGCCGCAAAATCAGTAGCTTCGACTATATCCGCCAGAAAAAATTGAAAAGATTCATCAAAACGATCGCCAAAAAAAAAAAAACCCATTTATATCATGGGTTCAAAAATATTAACATAAAAGTACCACAAATGTAAATATTAGGAAACAACTGTTAAAAAAATCCTAGACAAGTATATTGAAACTACAAATCAAATTCTAAATAGAACATGCTTAACAAAATTTATAACACTATAGACGTATTGTTTGACGGTATTTAGATAATTCTATAACACTACTAAATGCTGAATTGACTACTTATTGAATGTGACCAAATTACAAAAAAAAAATTTAAAACATTCAAATGCCTTCAAAATCCACCAAAAAAAATATTAATTCAGCAAGAATTTTCTATTCAAACATACTCATCCAAAAAAATATGAAAACATAGCAACATAACTACACGCAAAAAATGCTAACATTACGTGCCAGATTGCCGAAATTCAAATTCGAAAATTCCAAACAAAAATGCCTTTCAAAAAATGGCATCAAGGGCGTGCCGTGACGGCACGCCAAATTCAACTAGTCATTGTGACAAGACTCGCATGCGCACAGCTAGACAAGAAGTGGTAGCCCGTATACGAGGAATCTAACTTTTCTTTTTCCTGCTGGAACAAGGAGCATGTGAATGAAAAGGCGGGAGTTCCTGTTAGAAACAAATCAGATGCATATGGACCTCCACAGAAATTGTTCAAGATGCACATATATTGGAAGGATCCATGCTAAGCAGAGAGAAACATACTAAAGCCAATAGTAACAAGAATGAAGCGAAGATAGCATAAGATTCTCCCGTCTAGCATGGCAGGAATTCAACCTGCTGTAAGAAAATGTCTGAAGCCTGAACCTTGTATCTGTGCCTGCACCTGAAAACAAGCACATGCTATCTGTAGCAACACATGAAACTGAAATTGGTCTTGCACCTTGTTCTACTTCTATCTTCAGTTATCTCACCTGCCTTGCATGTTGTAACTGCCCTTGCCAAATCTTAATTCACTGTAATCCTGAGCAACGTGTGCTCAACGAAACTTCAACTGCTAGTAGAAATGGTTGGCTGATACACTTGAACCATTAGAATCTAGTCAAGTGGTTCTGCTGTGACAATTTTATCAAATGAACTGGTATGCATGGCATACCATCAGCCAAGACGTAATGTCTTCTGGAATGATTTAGCAATTGAGCATACAGAAGTTTCGAGAAGATATAAACCAAGCAAAAATTCAGATTTGAAAATACTAAGAAATCAGTTTTTCGTACAACATGGAAGTGCTAATAATAATAGAGTCTCAGAGTTTACATAGGCTTAAGCACACCACTTAACCCATATTAAGCGTCCAAAATATGAATAACTTGGAGTTTGACAGATGATAGTAGAAGCTCAGATTTGGCTGGGTTCTTCTGAGTGTGCCTTGGTTCCTTGACTTTGTGCAATCGATCCATCTTCAGTACTGCTCTGAAGCTCTTCCTCGACCACAGCAGTTTGTATGCAGTCTGACGACAAACAACTAGGAAGACCACACTCCAATCTTTTGTCGGGGATCCAAGTTGGTATACTATCTCTGAAGTAGGCTGGTGCAACATTTCTGTAGTCACGTGAGAACTTGTTGAATTTTTGCTTCCAGGTGCAAACTAGATAGGGCAGGCGGTAGTATGGGGACATGTATGTAGCAGTGCTAACCCCAATCTCACAACAGATGGCAATGACATGAGAGCAAGGCTTGTGAAGCAGCTGCGGCTTGTTGCATGTACATGTGGCTGTTTTTCGAATTGTTGAACCTTTAGACTTATCCATGCTGAAGATATTCTCCGACTTCAGGTGAACAGTCACCTCCCTCTTCCTTCCCTTAACTGTAAATTTCCCATCCTCTTCCCCACCAAGAACATTTTCATCATCAGTGTACTTCCGAAAATATGTATGCATCTCGGCTTTCTGCATTTTGGAATTCATGTCAACCTGGACACGTTCGGGAATGCTAATTGATGGGTTGCCGATAGCTTTGTTTGCTGCAGCGCTTGTGTTTTTGAAGTAGTCTACCAAGCGCAGGAATGTCACCTCCACTATTCCACTGAGCGGAAGGCATGTTACCCCTTTCAATATAGGGTCGTTCTTGTATACATCAGCTATATCACTGCCCATGATGCCATATCTTGCTCCATTGTCGTCATATGCCAGTGACCACTTCTCCTTTGGTTTCAGATGGATCCAGTCAGAGAACTTTGTTATTTTTCTATTGTTGTCATCAACATGATCTCCTTCCTTCACAACCTCTGAATCAGGTTGGTAGCATGGGATTTCTGCTTGAAATTCTGGCGCATCATGCTCGACTGATTCCTGCTGCATTTTCCCAATAGCGCCATGTTCTTTCCCTGCCATATATTTGGCCGTCAACTCGTCTAGCTCATTCCATATTTTACTAAACTTATGGCGTCGATTCTGCTGACAAAGTTTCTTGAACATCATCACCAGCTTCTTGTCAGCAAAATATGCAAAGAAATTTTCAGCAAAGTCTTCCATGCACCATCGGCTTTCTCCGCTCTGCCACTTTCGTTGACGAGAAGTCAGAAGGTCCTCCACAGCGTCGCTCAACTCCCTTTTGAAGTCATGTATAATGCAAACAGCAGACTGATGCACCACTGCACGCTCCAAATTCCTAAGAAACCACAGCCAGCTTTCCTTGGTCTCGCCCTCAACAATAGCACATGCTACTGGAATGGAGGAATCATTGGCATCTAATGTTACAGCCGTCAACAGTACGCCTTGATATTTCCCGCATAGTGGTGTACCTTAATGCTTAGCACTGGGCGACAAGTACGGAAGGCCTGCAAGCACTGTCCAAATGCCCAAAATATACGCTGGAGGGCCCGAAAATCCTTACACCCTGCAACTTCTGCATCCTTGATGTCTACAAAACAACCAGGGTTTTTACGTGATACTAGTTGAATGCCCGTGCGTTGCTACGGGCTATAAAAATAATTTCATCAGCACACATGCAAATCTGATGCACACGAAAATTTCCAAGTTATGTGGATGATATACGAACAAAGACATCTTTTATAGTTAACATTTGAAAGACAATACCATCCTTTCTCTCTTCCCCCTCGCTTGTCACCCTATTCTTTTCTCACCAGTCCTTTGAAGTCACCTCTTTCACCATTGTTCTTCATTGTGGTGACCCCACTCCAACATGTCACAGACCAATGTGCGCCGGTCTTTTCTCCAACTCTAGCTAATTGCCATAGTCTCTCATAGCTATTGACTTCGGAAATCATCATGGAACTTTCCACAACCATAATCGTGGTGAGCTTTCAACTTGGTTGAGCCACCGTGATGAGTCATGCCGCCATCTTCGCGTTTCCACCCTATGGAGGGGAGAGTAGAATTACTGAAATAACCCAGCTGTGTAAATGATAGTTACGAGTAATAGGAATGCTATGTACCCACTCCCATACAAAATGTCGATCGGCCGGACCCGGACACTTGCAGTTTGGCACAAACAAATACGAAGCAAATTGGGACGTTTTCCTTTGCGGTTGAAGGTTACGATCCATTGCCGAGCAGGCGCTTGGGTGCACAGAGAAGCCCAAATGCGCATGCAGATTAAATGGCAAATTCGGCTGACCTGTGGTTTGAGGAGCAAGAGAGACACAGCGCGTCCATGTGCATAATCTGCAGAAGCTTGCGGCGCCACCGCAACGGGGAGCACGCTGCGGACGATTCCAATAATCCTTACCGGACAGAAACGTCAATTCAAAACGAAGGAGATAAAAGAAATAAAAACAATCAATTGGACTCTGAACTTGGCGATGAAGTCGAAGATTTGGCCGCTGGCCTCCTGCGTCTTCTCTTGCTGGATGAAGTGGCCGACGCCGGGGATGACCACCACCTCTTCCATCTGCGGTACTGTCTTTCTTGAACCCGCCGCCGTGGATGTGCTCCTTCATCCCCTCGAAGTGGTACGTGGTTTCACCGTCCCCCACTACGTACTTGGTTAGCACCTCCACCTTGGCGTCCCCACGACGGCCGCCAGCTCGCAGTTCCTGTCCATGTTGCGGTAGTAGTTGTTTCTATGGGTCAACAAACGCATCCAAATCCTGGCTGTCGGAGCATGGCGAGCAGAGCAAGGCCGATCCATCCAATTCCAGTAATGGCCGGCCGGCGCGGCGCTCGATGGAAACCCAGTAGATGTCGCACGGGCGCGAGCATGGCGCACGGCCACGAGCGTGGCCGGCCATGGAGGCGTGCGGGGCTGGCCGGGCCGGTGCTTCCCTCCCCGTACGTTGGTCGTCCTCGGTTACCTGCGCCTTCATGCAGTCAGAGGAAGAAGAACGAGTCACAAACGGAAAGAAAAAAGTTTGCCGTGATTTTTGGGCTTGGCCCACGTGCGTGATCGCGAACGATTGGAGACGCGTGCGGGTGGACGTACGACTCGCGACGTACCAAACGGACGAAATTTTTGGAGGAAGAAACACTACTCGTATTATATAGTAGAGAAGAGATATCTCCTTAAGTAACCTGGGGGCAAAGTTGTGTGAATCATAAACGGTACCGTATTCCGTCTCAAGAGCAAACTGTCTTTCCCTCCACGCCTCAACAGGACTAATCTGCTCACCATAGCGACCAGTGAGATAATCAGCAATTTCCTTAGCTGTCATTGTCAGTTTTTCCATACGGTCACATAACCAAAAGCGGCTACTTGACAGGCTTTTGGTCCCAGGCAACACAACCGTCACCAGTTGGGAGTAATCATCATGTATAGCTTTGCACAAAATGTCATAGTGCTTGATCTCAGAGGATTCCACATACAACATGAACCTCTTCGTCACATTTCTTTTTCTCTTCAATTTATTGGCAAAGGAACTCCAGTATTTGTCACCCCAAAAATAACAACTCTCCCATGGACAGTACTCCAAATACCACTCTGATTTCTCCTCATCATACGAGTCACTCTTGTGTTGTTTCAGGAACCCCTTAATTTTGAGATCTTGTGTTTCTGGGTGGAGCCGAAACAGCTTGAAGATCCAGAGCTGTAGGTCCACCAGCGTCATGGACCGTGGCTGCAGCGGTAGCTCGCCGATTATGTGCTCACATATTTTCTTGGCATAAAGTTCCGAGATATCTTCAACTAAACTGTCGCCGCCTACGCTGTCGAACTCTTTGTGGCATCCGTAGTACACAGGCATCTGAATCGGTTCTTCCACCTGCACCGCGCAATGCCACAACATAGATGCAACAGATTCAGACTAAGCAAACTGCCAAGCAATAATGCCGAGGGTAAGGGGATGGATTGGCACAGTAAAGTGCAGACCTGCCGCTTGCGAGGCTTCCTCACTGCCTTTGCCGTCGCCGTCGCCGTCGCCGGGGCCGGGGCCTTCCGCTTCCTCGCGCCGGCGGTGGTACCCTGCGAGATCAACACACACAGATTTCAGCAAAACATGTGGCGGCAGGCGACGAATCCATAGACATCGAGTGGTACCCGGAGGGCGGCGAGGAGAACGGACCTGGTTGGGGGCGTGGAGCGCATCAGGACCGGCGAGGGAGGGGGATGCAGCAGCGGCCGTGGCGCGTTGTTCCTCCATCGCCGCCGGGTTGCGGCCGTCCGAGCAGAGCTCGGCGTGGGTTTCCATCTTGGAACTGTGGCGTGGTGCGCGCATTCGGGGGATTGGGGAACAGTTTTCCCTCCATTTTTTCGTGACGGGAGCCTCAAAAATTAATTGTATACTTCTGTCAAAAAGCAATAAAGTACAAAAACATTTAGTTTGGCATCAAATTTTTTTGAAGTATTCAACCAATACCACATTTTCAAAAAAAATACTGCAATATTAAATATCTTGACATGTTTGTATTCATTGAATGTTGTAGTTTTAAAAACTGAAATAGTGTACATCAATGTATTCTGACACTTTCGATTGATCCAAGGCCTGGGTAAAAATGTATAAAATGATGTACCATTCGTTCACTTGTGTTTTTTTTATAACGTTTTCGCAAATACCCTGCCTTTCTTTCTCTTTACCCTAGAAGGACTACTGGCTTTGCAACAGTACATTGGAAGCGGCATTTTTCAAGTGCCAAAAACTTCCATGATGGTTGCCAAGTCTTCTGTCAATGTCATCGCCGCACCAGCAAACTGCACAGCGGATGGAGAGAACTGTGATAAATTGTGATTAAATTTTATACATCCGCTGGATGGCTGGCCAACGGCATAACCTGGATGCGATAAATTGTGATTTAATTTTCGGAATACCAGCACTGGAGATGGCACACATGCACAACACGAGTGTCTGTGAACGTTGAGAACATGTATATTTGAATGGAAAGCTGCATGCCAACACACTCAGACATGTTTTTGAAGAATGGAATTCAGGACACACTGGAATCGGGATGCAAAAAACAAATTTGCATCCAACTAGAGCTATCCGTAATCGGCAACAATCATTGTGTCATCAACAAGGCGGGCTCAGGACCTTTAGCCATCTAGATGCCCTCCGATCCTCCCCTCCCGGGTCGCCTCCCTCTAGGCGGCTCCGGAGGCGACCGCCCCCAAACCCTAGCAGCCACCCACCATCCCAGCCCCTGTCGCCGCTGCTGCCGGCCCTGGCGGCGGTGGCGGCACCCATCCCGTCCTTGACGGTGGGCAGACGAGGTGTCTCGCAGCGACGGCTCACGGAGGCGGTGAGGCGCAAGCGACGGGCACAGGGCGGCGCGGTCGGCCGGCCGGCCGGCGCCTGAGTTCTCTTGGCGGCGCGGCGGCGTCGAGGCGGTGGGGCGCTGCCGGAGCCTTTCCTCCATCTTGGCGGAAGGGATCGGGCGTTCTGATCTTGGTCTCAGATCCAATCTGGGCTGCGGGATCCAACTTGGGCCGGCGATCTGGCGGTGGCTTTGGCCACGCCGATTAGCTGTGCGTTGGTTGACTTCCTCCGTTGCTGCCGTTCCTGCTGGGAGTGGCCTTGCGGCGTCGGGGCTTGCGAGGCTGTAGAATAATGGCGGTGGTCCTTGGTTCTTATTCGCGGCGAGATGAAGATCTACCGGATGTTGGTCCCCATCAATCTGGCTGGACAGTCGTGTTTCGGAAGGCTCCGCCGGCGAACTCCACTGGGCGTCTCATGCCTGGAGATTGCTGGATCGGATGGTATTCGATCGTGCGCACCCGTGTTTTTTCTCTGACCGTTTGGTTTCAGAGGGAGCGCTTCGAAGCTCTGCTGGCTGTTAATATCATGGAGCACGCTTTCTCGTTCCATGGTGCTGGCGGAGAATGACATGGAAGACGAGATCTGAGGACTGGCAATGGTGGTTCGAATCTTTCTGGCGATGAGGAATTGGCTTGGTGTTTCATGACTTGGAGCAGCGGCATGTAAGTGGGGGCGACAACATATGTGAAGTCCAAAGTCCTACCTTTCAGGGTGAAAATCCAATGTCTGGCCTTAATTGGTTGTGCCTGACAGTGGTCTTGTTGGAGACATTGTTTTGAGAGCGATGACTATCTTCAGGATGAAAATCCAAGGTCTGGCCTTAATTGGTTGTGCCTGGCACTATTTTCTTAAAGGCGTTGCTTTTGAAGAATTGGACATCAGGTGTTGTTTTGGTGGTGGTTTTGCGGCTGCCGCAAGGACTGTAACTCCGTAGCGGGACTTTTCTTTTTTATTTCTTCTTATTGTCTTTTGGCCGTGTGCATCCGTAATGGCTCTGGTTATTGCGTTGTTGCAGAGGCTGGGTGTAATTTGTATCTCCGCGATATTAATATACACTCTTTATCTAAAAAAACAAGGCGGGCTCAGACTCGCATCTCATTAACATTAAGAAGTATAAGGGGTCTGAATTTATTATTTGTGAACTAAGGGGCGTATAGATTCTCCAGAAATTGTTCACAACACAATGACATCAGGAAATATACTGAAACCAAGGGTAACAAGAAACATAATTGCTAAGCAGAGAGAAATATACCGAATCCAATGGTAACAAGAAACGTGTCAGGATTCTAACACCTCTTCCGATGAACAAGAGTTGCAGACCCAGTACATCAGCAAAGATCCATGTGATTTTTCTGAAACCCCATGCCGTAAAATTCAGTGAATTTGAAAATTTGATGAAGGGTTTATAAAGCACTATGGAGGGAATTCAACCTGCTGTAAAAAATGTTTGAACCCTAAACCTATGTCTGTGCCTGCACCTGAAAACAGGTATCTGTAACAGCGCATGACTTTGAAATTTATCTTGCAAAGCTTCTGAGGTACCAAAAGAATGTGCACCATGTTCCACTTCTGTCTTCAGTTATCTCACCTGTCTTGCAAGTTGTAACTGTCCTTACCACATCTTAATTCACTGTAATTCTGCAGTGTGTGCTAAAAAAAAGTTCAACTGCTAGTAGTAAATGATTGCTTGATATACTTGAACCATTGGAATCTAGTCAAGTGGTTACTAATGGCAATTTTATCAACCGAACTGGTATGCATGTCACACCATCAGCCAAGAACTAATGTGCTCAGAGAAAATTTACCTGCAGCAGTAAATGGCTGCTTGATATACTTCAATCATTGGAATCAATTCAGGAGCTTCTACCGAGAACTTTACCAACTAAACTGGTATGCATATCATGCCATCAACCAAGAAGTAATGTCTTCTGGAATGATTTAGCAATTGAGCATACAAAAGTTTGTCTAAAAAAGCATACAAAAGTTTCATGAAGATATAAAACAAGCAAGAGATTCAGATATCAAATTGTACCCGACTAGAAAAGAAATAGGAGTTTTCCGCACAACATGGAAGTACTGCAAATAATAATAGAGGAGGTTCAGAGTTTACATAGGTTAACTAGCACAACGGCTGACACATATGAAACATCCAAAATATGCATAACTTCGAGTTTGACAGATGATATCAGATGCTCAAATTTGGCTAGGTTCCTCAAAGTGTGTCTTGGTTTCTTGATTGTGTGCACCTGCTCCATCTTCAGTTCTGCACTGCGGCTCTCCCTCAACCACGGCAGTTTGTATGTGGTCTGTCAACAGACAAACAGGAAGACCACACTCCAATCTTTTGTCTGGGATCCAAGTTGGTGTTTCATGTTCAAATGGTATAATATCTCTGAAGTAGCGTGATATAATATCTCAGCACTTGCGCGAGAACTCACTGAATTTTTGCCTCCAGATGCAAACTAGATAGGGCAGGCTGTAATATGGGGACATGTATGTAGCAGTCCTAACCCCAATCTCACAACAGACAGCAATGACATGAGAGCAAGGCTCGTGAAACAGCTGCGGCTTGTTGCATGAACAGGTGGCAGTTTTTCGAATTGTGGATCTTTTAGACTTATTGATGCTGAAGGTATGCTCCGACTTCAGGTGAACTGTCACCTCCCTCTTCCTTCCCTTAACCGTAAATTTTCGATCCTCTTCCCCACCAAGAACATTTTTATCAGCGGCGTACGTGTAAATCGATTTATGCATCTCGGCCTTCTGCATTTTGGAGTTCATGTCAACCTGGACACGTTCTGGGAAGTTAATAGTTGGGTTGCCAATTGCTTTGTTTGCTGCAGCATTTGTGTTTCCGAAGTACTCTACCAAGCGCAGGAATGTCACCTCCACTATCGCACTGAGTGGAAGGCATGTTATCCCTTTCAATACACGGTCGTTCGTGTATACATCAGCTGTATCACTGCCCATGATGCCATATCTTGCTCCATCTTTGTCATATGCCAGTGACCACTTCTCCTTTGGTTTCAGCTGGATCCAGTCAGAGAACTTTGTTATTTTTCTGTTGTTGTCATCGGCATGTCTCTTTTCTTCACATCTTCCACTGAAACAGATTGGTTGCATGAGCTTTCTGCCTGAAGGTCTGCCACATCATGCTTGACTGATTCCTGCCGCATTTCTGCGCTAGCACCATCTTCTTTCTCCGCCATATATTTGGATGTCAGCTCGTCTAGCTCCTTCCAGATTTTGCAAAACTTATGGCGTCGCTTCTGCTGACAAAGTTTCTTGAACATCATCACCAGCTTCTTGTCACAAAAATATGCAAAGAATTTTTCAGCAAGATCTTCCATGCACCACCGGCTTTCTGCTTTCCGCCACTGTCGTTGCTGAGATTTCAGAAGTTCCTCAATAGCATTGAGCAACTCACTTTTGTAGTCATGTATAAGGCAAACATCAGACTGGTGCAACACTGCTCGCTCCAAATTCCTAAGAAACCACAGCCAGCTTTCTTTGGTCTCGCCCTCAACGACAGCACATGCTACTGGAATGGAGAAATCATTAGCATCTAATGCTACAGCAGTCATCAGAATCCCTTGATATTTCCCACATAGTGGTGTGCCCTTGATGCACAGCACAGGGCGACAAGTACGGAAGGCCTGTAAGCACTGTCCAAATGCCCAAAACATACGCTGGAGGACCCGAAAATCCTTACACCCTGCAACCTCTGCATCCTTGATATCTACGAAACAACCAGGGTTTTTGCATGCTATTTCCTTAAGTAGCCTTGGGGCAAAGTTGTGTGAATCATAAAAGGTACCGTATTCCCTCTCCAAAGCAAACTGTCTTGCCCTCCACGCCTCAGCGGGACTAATCTGCTCGTCTAAGTGACCAGGTAAACGACTACTTGCCAGGCACTTTGTCCCAGGTAACACAACCGTCACCAATTGGGAGTAATCATCTTGTACAGCTTTGAGCAAAATGTCGTAGTGTTTGATCTCAGAGGACTGCACATACAACATGAACTTCTGTGTCACATTTCTTTTTCTCTTTAATTTATTGGCAAAGGAACTCCAGCACTTGTCACTCGAGAAATAGTGTCTGTCCCACGGGCAATCCTCCAAAAAGCAGTCCGGATCGGAGGAATCTTCGTCAAAGAAGTCTTTTTTGTATTGTTTGAGGAAGCCCTTAATTTCGAGATCTTGTGTTTCTGGATGAAGCCGGAACAACCTGAAGATCCAGAGCTGTAGGTCCACCAGTGTCATGGACTGTGGCTGTAGTGGTAGCTCACCGATGATGTGCGCGCACTTGTTGCTCTCTAAACTTTCGCCACGCACGCGGGAGAACTCTTCTGGATGTCCGTAGTACACTGGCATCTGGATCGGTTCTTCAACCTGCACCAAACAATACCATGCCACAACACAGATGCAACAGATTCAGAGTTTCAGACACGGGCACACGGCACACTACCAAGCAGCAAGCAAGATTGAAGGGGGGAGGGGATTGATGGGTGCACTGAAGTACAGACCTGAAGCTTGCGAGGCTTCCTCATAGCCTTCGTTGTCGCCGTCGCCGGGGACTTCCGCTTCCTCGCGCCGGCGGTGGTACCCTATGAAGTCACAACACAGATTTTCAAGAAAAGCGGTGGCGACGAATCCATCGTGTGGTGCCCGGAGGTAGGGCAGTGAGGAGAACGGACCTGGTTGGGGGCGGGGAGCGCGTCGGAGCCGTCGAGGAAGGAGGCTTCAGCGGCGGAGTCGGCGCGTGGTTCCTCCATCGCCGCCAGATTCGTCGGAGCAGGGCGGCGGCCGTCGGAGAGCTCGGCGTGGGTTTCTATCTTGGAACTGTGGCGTGGTGCGCGCATTTGGGGCGAGTTTTTCCCTCCATTCTAGGGGTTTTCCCGGGGGCATATGCTGTGCACTAGCCCCTTGGGGTGTACTAGTGCACTAAGCAACATGGCAAAAAAATTCAAAATTTGAAAACTTATCAAAAAATTCCGAAACAAATCATGCACATGCCTGACCATGGTACGCACCGCCGTGATTTTTTTCGCACCGAAATGTCACCGTATGCACCCTGGGCAAAAATGACAAATTTCTGACCGAATTTGAGATCCCAAAATTTGAATTTTCTGTCAGAAATTTGTCATTTTTTCCCAGGGCGCATACGGTGACATTTCGGTGCGAAAAAAAATCACGGCCGTGCGTACCATGGTCAGGCATGTGCATGATTTTTTTCGGAATTTTTGATAAGTTTTCAAATTTCGCATTGTTTTTGAAATTCGAACCGGAGAGTCCGTTTTAGATCCGATGGCTCAGATTTGCCTAGTGCACTAGTACACCCCAAGGGGCTAGTGCACAGCATATGCCCCCGGGTTTTCCCTCCAGAAGTTTTGGTTTCTTCTTTTCCTTTTTTTTTTCCTTTTTCTTTGTTTGGTGTTTTCTTTTTATTTTCTGCACGTTTACTTCAACTAGTTGACGTGCACGTGCAACGCATGTCTTTATTAAGACCAATAAAAAATTATCTACCTTCAACAACGATCCGGGAGCTCGAAATCATCAACTTTCAGCCATCCAAACTTCTTACTGCATTCTTCTTCTACAGTTCCTCGACAAGCCTCATAGGCGAGGCATACGTATGGAAGAAACATTCCTATGTATGCAACAAAGAAAAGAAGGAAGAGAGAAAAGAACGGAATGCTAGCGAGTCACTTAAGCATACACATACAATACCTTTCGATGGAATTGTAAGCCAAGAAAATGTACGTTTAGAGATCCATCTTTCGAACGTTGACACCTCTCAGACAAAATTTTGAATTTTTTTCCTTTTATTTGAAGAAATATGACAATTAGAGAATTATGGCATATTTTCATAAGAAATATAATTATAAAATTGCCTTTCATTCGACCAATCTGAACGACGTGTTTGTACGTCAACAATAAAAGTCATATAAGTTTGAGTACACGCTTTCGGGCATCCAACAACTTCAAGATTCAGCCTTAGATCAACAATGAGATTTCTTGAGAAATACTAAATACTAATCTGTGCCTGAAACAACAAAATATTTTTTAAGTTCTCCGGTGACAAAAGAAAGAAAACAAAAGGAATAGTTCAGAGCTAATTCACGTATCATTGAATGTCTCGATAGTTTTGTCAGCTTCCTCAACAATATTTCATGGCAATAAACCGATAATTTCATCCCTTTACAAATAGTCAAGTGGAAATACAAAGAAGATTAGCCCCTCTTATTGCGACTCTGTTTCCAAAACAGACACTGATATTGATTCCAAGTAAAAAAAAACTTAAGGAAAAGTAAAGTACAGAATTAGTTGGAGATGAATTTGCAATTCATATACCGATATACGTAGCTGAATAAAATACTGTAAAATCATATGTAGCCTCTGCTTAAATATGTACAGAATTGGTTGGAACTGGACGACTGGGTACTCGGCGAGGGAGGCGACAATGAATTATTCAACGCACCTAAGATTCCAAAGCATAAAGATGGGTTCTACTGTATACCTCGTGTGTATACGCATCCCAGTTTTCCCTAAATAATAAACCACGGAGATGTACTACCAGAGGATTAAAGATTGAAGGCTGATATCTTCAAAATTAAACCAGCATAGATGGGCTACCATAGGATAAAGATAATGAGGCTGGGTGTTAGGGATTTGTGTAGTTGTGTAGTTGTGTCTTATCTTGGGAGGGGTTCAGCTGAGATGTGTCAGGGGTGGAAGAGCATGGTGCGCAGGGAGTAGGCCGTCGTCTTCGGTAATGCTACCTGCAGTCGCATCCTCTAGCTGATGCAACCAATATATTATCACAAACCAAGCTTTACAAATTACAGTGAGCGTTTTTGTTTTTTGAGGTTACAGTGAGCGTTTTCTCTGAAAACAAAAACAGTGAACCTTCACAACACTGCCCAGTGGCTGACATACATCTGAACACTGCAGCTTCCAGTATAAATTCATAGAATACGAAGGTTCTTCTCCCAATCATGACATGTAATTACAGATACCAAGTCACAGCATACATACCAATGCCCAGCCATTGCATCCATCAAATCATAATACTAAATCAGCTTTAGCAAGTAACTGCTAGCTACATCAATACTCTCGGCAGCCAAATTACAACCGTGCCAAAACAAATGAAGCATAAAAGGTTTTTAAATCACGGAGGGAACAGAATGACTGCATGTAGCAATAGCATCCAAACCGACAGTAAATAGCTCAAGTTCCCTATCAATGTCATCCCCAATGCTACCACTCATGACAAACACAACGTAACACAAAACATCACCAGTGCCCACTGCCCAGGCGCCGCCTACAGCCTACTCCTGATCATACCGAACTGAATCGCAACACCCAAACCGAAGCGTACGATCAAGCTCGACCTCCCACCCAACAGCCGTTCCACAGCAATCCACTACTGCAGTACTGCTGTTACTGAAACCAATACTCGCAAACAAGCAACGCCGTGGTGACGAACTAAAATCGCGAACCAAATCGGCCGCAAGCGCTTCACAGAACACGCGAGGAATTAATCGAATAAAACAGCGACGAAACCAACGATGCGTTTCGAGTGGATTCGAGCTGAGTGCGTGTACGGGGAAGGGAGTGGAAGGGGCGACCGACCGAGCCGTGCAACCATGAATACTTGGGCGATCATCGTTTGGTCACCGCCTAACCAATCCTCATCCCGCGGCAGGTCAACACAACACGATCCCCAATCAACATGAAAAAAAAGGAAAGGGCAGGCCAGGAGACGACCCACCTTCTGCTTGATGACGGGGCTCTTGTTGTCGAGTCGCTTGAGGACGAAGTCTGCGAGCTCCTTGACGATGCTGGCGTTGGATGCTAGCAGCAGCTCGCAGATATCCTCGAGCTTGTAGACGGGGGCGACCTTGTCGTCTTCGGCTGTGACGCCGTCCACCATCTGCGACCGCCAGTAGGACTCCACCGCCTGCCGGCTCTGATCTATGGCGCCCTTCCTTGTCCTGATTTGAGGCAGTCGAAAACCCTAAGGGGAGGAGGGCTGCCGCCGGGGCAGCGCGCCTCCACCGGGGAGGTTGAGATCTGAGGCCTTGAAGGAGGGAGGAGAGGGGCGTCGGGGTTGAGCGGCACGTGCGGCCGGAGGAGGGCGAGGAGGCACGTGGCGTGGACGGAAGCGACACGAGAACACGGAAATAGATTCGTACCGGTTCGCTAGGCTGCTTGTGTTGAGTTGTCAATCTGGATCGTTGATCAATATTGAACGGTTCAAATTTAATGTATCAACACAGTACAACACAAGTTTGCTCTTTTAATAGTATAGTATAGATAAAATATCTACGTCATTTTAAAGGATTTCAGAAAAATAATAACATGTATTTCGTTTGCAGTGGTTTTCCAATAAGATTTATCTTATTTCAACGATTTTAAATAAGAACACCATCTTATTTGAAAGTTTTTTCAGTAAGAACATTTTTCTCAATTGAATAACTTTTAATAAAAATTATTTATCTTATTAAAAAATCTAAAATAAAACATTTTTATCTTATTTGAACGGTTGTTAGTAAGAATATTTATTTTATTTGAGCGGGGTTTATCTTGTTTGAACGATATTTGAACATTTATGTTAGCTGATTGATTTTAAGAAAAGAATGAATTTTCCACAACAAATAAAACAGAAAATAAGAAGGGAAAATAAAAAGAAAGTAGAAGAAAAATAAGGAAAAGGAAAATATATAATAGAAAATAAAACGTACATAAAATAGAAGAAAAAATAAGACATATAAAGGAAACAAAAAAGAATAAACGTAAAAGAAAAGGAAACCTACTAGACCAGCCCACTGAGCCCGGGAGGACGGTACACGGAAAATAGGTTTTGCCCCGAAAGACCTGTGCGAGGAGAGTAGTGGGTCTGGCCCATTAACGATGGCGGCAGCAGCCGGAGATGAGCAGAACAACGCGCGGGGAGCTGGCGACCACTGGAGATGACAGAAACGAGCCAACGGTGATCACGAGGATGTCATATGACCTGTCATGGCGGTGACGGCGTATGCAAGGAGTAGACCGAGTCGTAGCCGGCGATGACGCTAGTAAAGACTCGAGAGAAGGGGGATTTAAAGGGATTGTCAGGATGGCGAGCAGAACGGGCTGTGAGGCGGCATGGGCGCGGCGTTGGCTGCGGGTGGCGGGAGCAGGCGGTCTGATCGGGGGCAGCTGGTGGGGGCTCGAATGCTAGAAAAGCTACGGCCGCGGCAGCGATTTCTTCGAGCGACAGAAGGGTGGGTCAATATCTCAGATTCTTTTCTTTATGGTACACAAGGATGGTGAGATTATTTCTTCATTTTTTGCATTTCTTATTCCGCTATGCTGAATTTGATTTCTTGCTTATCTTACTTTCCTAGTTGTTCTAAGTAATGCGCGTGGTACAAAGTTTGTGGTACGGAACTTCTTCGAGTCATCGTATTGTGGCGAAGTATGGAGGACTTAGCCCATTGTCAATTCCTTCAGGCTTTGCTCGCGCAGCGGACGCTAAGAGTGTTGTATATGAGGACCCCTTTTTTTGCGAAGAAGACCACCGGTTTATTAATTATCCACATCAGTACAAAAGACGCAACAAGGAAAAATCATTCGACTACGAACACTAAAGCGAGTCAAAGGCGTGCCGCTATCCTTGCCCCCTCCCTTAGCAGAGTCGGGCAAAGCTTGTTGTAGAAGACCTTGTTGTAGTAAAGAGACGGAAAGTCATCATGCTATGACCCCAAAGGGCCACCACACCTGCCAGCTACCATCGCCAAAGATGAGAACTGTGTAAATCAAAAGAATCTGACCTGCAACTACACCGACAAACAAAAAAGCCGACGAGCCCTTGGTGGGTCAGGTGCGGTGCGTTGGTCGTGTTGGTGCCGGAGAAGGGGAATTTCGAGAGATTGTCGGGTGACGGTTTGAGCAGGGCGGGGTGGCGCTGGGCGCGGGTGGTCGGAGCAGGCTTTTCGGCGGACTCGACGTGGGAAGCGACGGTTGCACTGGCGATTTGGCGAGTATTGTGGGCTCAGCACATCGTCTATTTCTTCGGACAACCGAAGCGGATATAATTTGGTGTAAGATTAGAATCTAGTGAAAACAGGGGTCTCGCTGCTTTTTTTTTTTGAAACGAGGTAAAAGCTTTGCTTTTATATTGATAAAGTAGAATCAAACATGTAGGACAAGACCTAAAAAGAAAAAAGTTACAACTAGATCCACGCCGGCCCCGAGGCCGCGCCCCACACGGGTCGACGACCAAGTTGCCCAAGCAACCAAGGCCGACACCAAGACCCCTAAACGCAACATGGCAGAGGAGAGAGTCCGGAGCCGTCGCTCTGACATTCACGCCGGCCCCAAAGCCGCGCCCCACGCGGGTCTAGCTGCTTTGGTAAATACACTAGGAAAAGCAGGTGGATTTTAGAATCTGCTATGAAAGAATACCCCTTGGTTAGCTTTTACATTTTTTAAAGCAAAAGCAGGTTGAGTAAGTAGAACCAAACGCACACTAAGAGTATAGGCCGACGCTAAACCATTAATCTCGTCATATCTTAACTTGTGGATATCGACTTGTATCTCTGTATTGTATGCTGGTATCTTAGCATCCATGATGTTGTTTTCGGACCTTTTGGCTTTATTAATTTAAAGTTGTGTTCTATGAGCCTTTGGCCTAAAAAAACATCTCAGTACCAAACATTTGACCAAATTATTTTTGGCCTGTAGGCAACATTATATTTGAACACGTCAGTTCTCTTCAGTTCAATAATTAGGCAGCGCTCCTATGGTTTCTTCAAAATAAAAATAAAAAATCCCTTTTTTAAGACGAAAGCAACATGTAAACACTGAATGGCAAGTCTCTGTAGAAGTAGTTTTAAAAAGAAAAAAAGTCTCTGTAGAAGTTTGTGTAGGCTGAAACTATGGAGACGCTGCAATCACCGGAACAAATGAATAAGAGAAAATGTTCAGGATGCAAGATCTTGGCAGCATCCTTGCTTGCAGAGAAAAACATAATTAAACAAGAAATGATGTCTTCAGGAAAGAATTGGCATTTAAGCACAGGGCGACAATGATGGAAGGCCTGTGAGCGCTGATCAAACGCCCAAAACACACGGTGCATGCGTTCCCTCCGCAAACTCCGTGCCCTCTTGCTTTTGTGTCCCACCGTTTCCTCCTCTTCTTCCTGCCCCCCTGCTCCCGCGATTCCTCAGATAATTGCAGAACATTACGCGTCACTTCCTCTGCTCCATCCACGCTTTCCTCATCTCCATCTCGCAGGTAACCGACGTCCCGCTGTTCGCCTTGATCGTCATGGTGTAAGGGAGATTTGGATTTTCTGTATTTTCTTTTGTCATATTTCGACCGTTCCTTCACATGGTCACCGAATTCTATCCTCATCTGGGAGGTGGATTTTCTTGGTGTAAATGTAAATGCGCGTGGGGGGTGATCCATCGGTTTTCACACAAGGGGAGCGGGTGATCGAGCGTTTTTCTTCTATTTTAAAACAGAGCAAGTGTTTTTGATGGCCTTAATTAAGTTAGGTATCGTGCTCATCCCTGAACAAGACAGTCCTCGCCTATAGTACATGCACATTGCCGCGATATGGGCATTTTCTCCATGGTGTGGATATTGCTTGGCATCGACACATGGAATGAACTGGAGTAGGCATGAATCGAACAACTAGCAATCATCGATAACCCACATAAGCGAACTGATTGAGGTGAAGTTAGTAAGCGCGATTATTATCGTACAATGCATATCTTTGTCAGCAGTCAGCACCATTGTCCTTTAAATAATCTAGTAAAAAACTTCAGCAAATCAAAATAGAGACTCCCAACATTTTATATGCGACGAGCACTATGATGTATCCTTTTTTACTAACCTTCGTGGAAGGGGGTCCATGCCCTGCCCCATTTTGATGGGTCCCTATTTCGGGAATGTTTAAGACGCATCTCACACATGGTTTTTATAAAACTTGTTTCACTAACCAGATCAATAGGAGAAAGAGTGATTTTTCGGTATCCAGATGACCAGACACCCTCCCCCGGAGCCCACCCACACTCGTGGGCCATCAACATAATTCATTATCATGGTTCTTGGTCCTCGTTGCCTTCTATTATCACAGTTCAGAGGAATACAGTTTTTGCTCCCTGAACTTCATGGCAATGGTTATCTTCACAAGGTGGACACGGATAAGAACGCCGTGAATATTAAGGACAAAACGATTGTGATGTAGCAATAAAGACCACTAAGTATGTGTACAAGTTGGAACTATTGCAGGTGGTGCAAATGAGGAGCAATGCGCATCAATGTTTTCGATGGGGATCAACAAGTCTGAATCCACAACCTGTTGGCTGGGACCGGTCAGTGAGACGGAGGATGATGCAAGTCGAGCATACACGGTGGTTTGATCATGCACGACTTCAAGATGTTGAAGGTCATATTCGCTAGGAAGGAGTCTACTAGAGTTCTTCAGAAATTACGTGCGTAGAATTACCTCATGAAGGTGCAGTTTCTCGTATCGGATTCGCCCTGCCACGGCCTACCAGCTGTCCTTCTCGTGATCTCGTGTCTACGCCTACCACTTTGGTCTAGTTGTCTTTGGTTACACAATGAAGCATTTCTTTTAGGCACGGGTTACTAGTATTTTATTCGAATCCTAACCCTGCCATAGCCTACCAGTCCGCCACTCTCGTGGATCAGTTTGCGGCATTTAGACTATGTTGTGCTGAACTCTTTTATAATCTATTGTGAAAAATAGCCAAAAGTAGTAAAAGGCTGGTTAGCCAAATAGTATTATATAGAAAAGGTGGTTGAAAAAGATGGATTATCATAATCCACCTCAATGCAGAAGACATCTTGTTACCTTGTACCTCATTTGCCTTATGTATGTTTCTTTCAAATCAACAACTCTCTTACTTGGAAGCGCTAAGAAAAAACTGATCCACAATATTGTGCATGTGTAACGTCGTCGCCCACTTGCCTGTTAGAGCTAGCTATTGCTACAAGAGTTCCTCCTAGAGCTAGAAATGGTCCATCATTGTTCTAACCATATGCTAATTTTGTATAGTAACAAGGTTTTTGTTAGTGTGGTCTTGTGATTTTTTCCTATTAACCCCTGAAGCTCTTTTGTCAGTTCTTTCTATTTTTCTTCTCAATGCATTATCTTGCAATTATTCTTCATGTTGTCTACTTTTACTTCGTCGGAAGCTGATACATTAACTTATTATCTGTATTGTAGCATGGCATCCTCGGATAGCCCAAAAGTGACAAAAAATAAAGCTGACAAAGACCAAGATAATGATGGCGGAGGGTTCTTTGACAAGGTTAAGGATTTCATCCAAGACATTGGTGAAAAGATTGAAGAAGCAGTCGGCTTTGGAAAGCCTACCGCCGACGTTACTGATATCCACATACCTCAAATCAGTGTTGAGAAGGTAGAGTTAATCGCTGATGTCCTGATCGCAAACCCAAACCCTGTGCCAATCCCTCTTGTCGACATCGAATACCTGATTGAAAGCGAAGGGAGGAAGCTCGTGTCCGGGACAATCCCGGATGCTGGAACTATCCATGCCCATGGTTCAGAGACTGTCAAAATCCCTGTGATGCTCATTTATGACGACATCAAGAGCACATACGGAGACATCAAGTCCGGAAGCATCATCCCTTATACGGTCAAAGTTGTTCTCCACGTGGACGTCCCAGTCATCGGCAGGATCTCAATACCTCTTGAGAAAATTGGTGAGATCCCAGTGCCTTATAAACCAGACGTTGACATCAGCAAGATAAAGTTTGAGAAGTTTTCCTTTGAGGAGGCGACGGCGAATCTACATCTGAATCTCGATAACAAGAATGACTTTGACTTGGGGTTGAATGCCATGGATTACGAGGTGTGGCTCTCCAATGTGAGCATTGCGTCTACTGAGATGAAAGAGTCCACGAACATCAAGAAGCAGGAAGTAACCACCATGAACTTGCCAATCAGCTTCAGGCCTAAGGATTTTGGATCTGCTATGTGGGATATGACAAGGGGAAAGGGCACTGGTTACACCATAAAGGGCCATATTGATGTGAACACACCCTTTGGACACATGAAGATACCTATAAGCAGAGAGGGTGGAACTACTCGCCTAAAGAAGGGAGATGACAATGATGATAATGATGAGGTATATGTTTTATCCTATATTGTTTGATCAAGATGTACATCATCAAACATTTCCATTAGACTTGCATCATACCTTGCCTCCACAAATACTTGCACATCATTGGAAATCATTATATATTTTTAAACCTAGAGCAGCTCCATGACCATGAACTACAGTAGTATTTAGTTTTTCTTTAAGCAATGATATATATTATATCTACAGTGGTACAATTTGGGACTATGATTTTATTGACAGAATGGCTTCATTGCCTCAACTCACAAACTTGACCCCCAACAATAAACTCTGAAAAGACTATAAAGCAAGTTACATTTTTCATTTCAAGTATACTCAAACCTATGCAAATAATGTGAATGTAGCACCACAAATCAATGAAGATAATAGGGTAGAGACTCATCGACCTTCATTCTCAAAACCAAACAAAAACTGAAACGTGACATTCTGATCCTATCGAAATAGAGCTGCTTATGTTATTTATTTTAGTCTTATGGATGCTGTGTGTTCAAAGAAAACAATCACCTGTATCTTATTCTTTGCCATTTTCTTCAGGACTAAATGCAAGGGGAATAGACTTTTTTTGGAGCAGACTCGATGCTTTGAAGTTTTGACAAAGGAGGCGCCCTCTGACTCCTGAGTATCAAAATATGTGTCAAGCGTACCCTTGGCCTCGGGTGCCTTCGTGTTATATAGGAGCACAACATGGCTCAAGGATTTACATGTATGCGGTTACAACAACCCAGACTTGAAACACAAGAAACTCTATCTTCGGTTTATATCATACCGAAGTTACAACAGACTAACAACTAGATAACTACTAGCCTATCACGTACACATATCACGTACACATATATGTTGTACATCTTAATATTTCAACATCCCCTCTCAATCACAACTTATCTAAGTTGAGATTGCTTCGAAATGCTTCAAGTTGTCTAACTGAAAGTGATTTAGTAAACCCATCTGCATCTTGATCACCAGTTGGTATGAATCTGATATTCAACAATTTGCTTGCAACTCTTTCACGCACAAAGTGATAATCCACTTCTATATGTTTTGTTCTGGCATGAAAAACTGGATTTGCTGACAAGTACGTAGCTCCAAGATTATCACACCACAAAGAAGCAGCCGAGGGATGCTTAACATCAAGTTCCCTCAACAATGTTTGTACCCAAATTACCTCGGCTGTTGCATTCGCCAAGGACTTATACTCAGCTTCAGTGCTAGATCTTGAAACTGTAGCCTGTTTTCGGGCACTCCATGAAATGAGATTACACCCGAAAAACACTGCAAAACCACCTGTTGATCTTCTATCATCTGGACAACCTGCCCAATCTGCATCGGAGAACGCACTAACAAGAGTAGAATCTGACTTAACAAGTTTCAGTCCAAGAGCAGAAGTATACTGCAGATATCTCAAAATTCTCTTTACCGCAGACCAATGCAAAGAAGTAGGTGAATGCAGGAACTGACATACTTTGTTGACAGAGAAAGAAATATCAGGTCGAGTAAGTGTTAAATACTGCAGGGCACCAACTATACTCCTGTACCTCGTGGAATCCTCACCACCAAGTGGCTTACCCTGTGACACTGACAATTTTTCTGAAGTTGACAATGGAGTAGTGACAGGCTTACACCCTCTCATGCCAACACGTTTAAGCAGATCTGCAACATACTTTTCTTGGGTCAAAATAATCCCATCATTTATTTTCTTTACCTCTATACCAAGGAAATAATGAAGACCTCCTAAATCCTTCAAAGCAAAATCAGTACGCAAATCACGAAGAAGTGCCTCAACTACCTCAGGTGATGAACTTGTGACAATAATGTCATCCACATAAATAAGCATAAACATGACTATATCACCTTTTCTATAAAAGAACAATGAGGTATCGGCTTTTGAAGGAACAAACCCAAGAGATTGAAGTTTTGTGGATAGCCGAGAATACCATGCACGTGGGGCTTGTTTCAATCCGTACAAAGCTTTGTCCAGCTTGCAAACAAGACCCTGTCTCTCTGGATCCTCATACCCTGGTGGCTGCCTCATATAGACCTCCTCTTCCAGAACGCCATGAAGAAACGCATTCTGCACATCTAACTGTCGCATACACCAATTTCTCGATACAGCAATAGACAAAATTAATCTTATAGTTGCAGCCTTAACTACTGGACTAAATGTATCCTCATAGTCAATTCCGTACCTTTGCTTGAAGCCTTTTGCTACAAGTCTTGCTTTGTACCTATCAATGGTACCATCAGCTTTTCTTTTTACCTTATAGACCCATTTGCAGTCAATTACATTACTTCCCTTCTTGACAGGAACCAAATGCCATGTATTGTTTCTCATGAGCGCGGAATATTCTTCATCCATAGCTCCACGCCACTTGCCATCATCCAAGGCCTCTTGCAGGTTCTCAGGTTCACCTGTGCTACAAAATTTTCCCCATCGAATACAGCCATCAGTGAAATTAAAAGGTTTTACAATTCCACTTTGTGAACGTGTATGTGCTCGTGCAACTGGCTGCACTGTATCTGCAGCGCTAGTAGCCGCAGAAGATCCCGAAGACGCGTCATTACGCTGTCCGAGAGATCCTGGCGCAGGGGATACGCCTATCAATGTCGACGACGTCTCGGTCGCCTCGGTCCGCGCCAGTGGGGAGCCTGCACGGCCGTCTCCCACATGATTGCTGGGCCCTGCTCGCCCACGCGTCGATGCCTGCATGAGCCGACCATCCGACCGGCCGCCAGACCGCACGGACGCCGTAGCAGATTCGCTGCTGCTTCGGGATCCGTCTGCGGCAGTGCTGCCAGCCGAATCTGCACTGTTTTCCTCGCTGGGATCTCCTGCATCTGAATCAGACTGCATAAAATGACCACCATCCTGCATACTCAACTCAGCTGAACTTTGATCAGTAGCATTAGCATCAGAAATATTCATATGATCATCACGCAAATCACCCCCATGATCAAAGTGTGGTGGATTGAGAAGACTCGGAGGAAGAAGAAGCACTTCCGCCCAAAGTTGTGCGCCAGCATTAGGATGTAATTCGGAGAAGGGAAAAATGGACTCGTCGAAAACAACATCGCGAGAAATATACACCCTACCTGAAGAGGCATCTAGACACTTGTACCCTTTGTGAATCCCACTGTATCCGAGGAACACGCATCGCTTAGATCGGAACTCAAGTTTGTGCTTGTTGAAAGGTCTAAGATTTGGCCAAACCGCGCATCCAAAGATACGTAGAAAGGAATAGTCAGGTTTGGTATGAAGGAGACACTCCATGGGAGTTTTGGACTGAATGACCTTACTTGGCACACGATTAATGAGGTACACAGCGGTGAGAAACGCCTCATCCCAAAATTTCAAAGGCATGGATGCGTGGGCAAGTAGAGATAAACCAACCTCAACAATATGTCTATGTTTGCGTTCCGTGGAACCATTTTGTTGATGTGCATAAGGGCATGAAACATGATGAGAAATACCAATGCGCTCAAAAAAGGAATTTAATTTTTGATACTCGCCACCCCAATCAGTTTGCATGGCAAGAATTTTCTTATCAAATTGACGTTCAACATGTTGTTGAAAATCATGGAACTTCTGAAAAACATCAGATTTGTTGCGAAGCAAATAAATCCACGTGAATTTGCTAAAATCATCAATAAAGCTAACATAGTATTTATTTCTGCCGACAGAATTTGGGGCAGGTCCCCATACATCCGAAAAAATGAGCTCAAGAGGAGCTTTAGAAACACTAGACGAACTAGGGTATGGAAGTTGATGGCTCTTGGCCTTTTGACATGCATCACAAAACTAGCTCATGACTTTTATTGGAACAAAGTAAATTATTCTCCTTGAGAATTTTATTGACTA
Organism: Poa pratensis; assembly: GCA_947311845.1. Classification (NCBI taxonomy): domain Eukaryota; kingdom Viridiplantae; phylum Streptophyta; class Magnoliopsida; order Poales; family Poaceae; genus Poa; species Poa pratensis. Next base: position 20,327,464 of record CAMZMU010000128.1, read on the forward strand.
CGGTAAATGAAGGATGACCTAGATGCCTATGCCAGTGGGAAGAGGATGGTCGGTCATCACCGAGGACATGTCTTCCATGAGTAGACGACTTGCTTGGTAAAGGATAGAGGCCACCCCTACTCCTGGCGTGGAGCAGAACTTTCCCCGTTCGCTGATCCTTGACAGAAAAGAAATCAGGCCAAGTTTCAATGTAAGCACAATTGTCATGAGCAAGTTTATGAGCAGAAATAAGATTTTTGGATGCTTGAGGGACATGAAGAATATTATTAAGATGGAGAGGACGATCATGAGTATGAAGTTGCGTGTGACCAATATGCATTATTTCCATACCTGACCCACTCGCCGTGTGCACCTGGTCGGTGCCATTGTAGCGGTCACGAATGGAGAGCTTCTCGAGCTCGCCAGTGATGTGGTCTGTCGCTCCCGTGTCCATGTACCAGTTGGTATCGACACCGTATGAAGCTGATGCAGAGTTTGCAGATTTCTCCTTGTTCAGGAAAGGAGATTTGAAGTTCTTCTCGAACCTTTTCCAGCAGTGAATCGCCGTGTGTCCAGTCTTGCCGCAGATCTGGCACATCGGCTTCGGGCCTTGCCTCGGGTTGATGTTGCCGCCGGTGTACGGCTGGCGTGGCTGCTGGTTGATGAAGACGTTGGCGCGGCTGTCACCGTTGCTGCGCCCGAAGCCACCTCCTCCAGAGCTGCTGCCGCCGCCGCGGTTGCTGGAGAAGCCGCGTCCGCCTTTGGACGCCAAGTTGATGGAGCTGCTGTTGCCGCCGAACTGCGACCCGGGGTTCTGCGCCTCCAGCCTGCCCTCAGCGACCAGTAGCTCGGCGAAGAGGTCGCTGATGGTCAGTGGAGTGCCGGATCGTGCTGCCGCCGAGATTGCGGACACGAACGGATTGTAGTCCGCATCGAGTCCTGCAAGGATGTATGAAATCAGGTCATCATCATCTACCTTCTTACCAGCAGCAGCCATCTCGTCCGCGATTCCCTTCATCTTGGTGAAGAATGCTGTGGCGGTGAGATCGCCCTTCTTCGTGTTGGAGAGGAGGGCGCGAAGTTGGATGTGGCGAGCACGGGACTGAGATGCATACATCTGCCCGATCGCTTTCCACAGCTCCGACGACGTGGTGATGTCTACCACCTGAGCCAGGACGTCGCGAGACAACGACATCAACAGATAGCCCAGAACCTGCTGATCCTGGGCAATCCACAGACCGTAGGCTGGGTTCGCCGTCTTCACGGTCTTGCCATCTACGGTCACCTCCACCTCCTTCGCCGGCGCGGCAGCCTCGCCATCAAGGTAGCCCATGAGCTGCGCGCCTCGGATCGCCGGGAGGACTTGCACCTTCCACAACAGGAAGTTGTCCCGGGTCAGCTTCTCGTTCACCGGATGGCCGAGAGCAGATGAGGTAGGTGCCATGGAGGAAGAAGCTTGCGACATGGTTAGATTGGTTTAGGAAGAGTGGGGCTCTGATACCATATCAAAATATGTGTCAAGCGTACCCTTGGCCTCGGGTGCCTTCGTGTTATATAGGAGCACAACCTGGCTCAAGGATTTACATGTATGCGGTTACAACAACCCAGACTTGAAACACAAGAAACTCTATCTTCGGTTTATATCATACCGAAGTTACAACAGACTAACAACTAGATAACTACTAGCCTATCACGTACACATATCACGTACACATATGTTGTACATCTTAATATTTCAACACTGAGCACCTAGTATGCTAATCAAGTTCTTATTTGCACTGCTCCTAACTAGTGAAAAAAGTGTTATATACATGCTCGTGCAACTTTGCTCCTGATCTTGGCACTTTTTCTATCTTTGCGATCAAAATTTGGTATTCAAGAACAGCTAATCAAGATGTTCAATTATGCAAGGTCATTCTGTATGGAGTTTTTTCTACTCTTGCTTGTGCCATGTTGATGTTCTTACATGATTTTCCGCACGTGCTCGGTCATGTAGATTGAAATCTAGTTCCTGAACGTTTGCTGAGTCATACCTTTCACATGGCTGGCCTTCCGGAACGGAACCGTTAGCTGATGTACTACCATACCCTGTTCAGTGCAGGCGCTACCCCCCCTAGGATCAAAATTGTGATTGATAGATTTGCAAGGGCGGCATTTGATCCATTTTGTGTCCTGCAAAATGCGGCACAACATTTTTGCAGGTAAAGACAAGCGTAAGGCATGTATCTTAGGAACAATTGTTTAGTTACGGAGAGAAAGAGAACAAAAAAGTTACCGGACTCGGAAACCGTTACAACCTGGAACCTCTGTATCCTTGATGTCCACAAAAACACTGGGAGTTTTACATGCTATCTTCTTAAGTAACCTAGGTGCAGAGTTGTGTGAATCATAAAATGTACTGAACTCCCACTCCAGAGCCTTCTGTCTTGCTCTCCATGCCTCAGAGAGGGTCTCATCTCGTCGCCATAGTGTTTAGCGAGATAAGCAACAATTTCCTTAGGTGTGATTGCCAGGTCTTCCATGAGGCGGATGAAGCGGAAATGGGAAGTTTCCAGGGTTTTCGTGCCAGGCAACACAACCCGCGCTATTTTATTGTAATCATCATGTACAGCTTTGAGCAAAATGGCGTAGTGCTTGATCTCAGAGGAATCCACATACAACATGAACTTCTGCTTCACATTTCTTCTTCTCTTCAGTTTATTGGCAAAGGCTCTCCAGCATTTGTCAGCAATAAAAATACGGTTCTCCCACGGGATATACTCCATGTACCAGTCAGGCTCAAAGTCATCAAACAAGTCAATGGTGCGTTGTTTGAGGAACCCCCTGGACAGCGAGATCTTGGGTCTCCGGGTGGAGCCGAAACAGCTTGAAGATCCAGAACTGTAGATCCACCAAAGACATCGACTGTTGCTGCAACGGTAGTTGGCCGACTACGTGTGCACAACGCGATCTTGGGTCTCCCGGAGAAATGTATGAACAATCAATTAAATCATCGCCACCCACGCGATAAAACTCTTTTCTATGTCCAAAGTACACAGATATCTGAATCGGTTCTTGAGCCTACAGCAAACAATGACCCAATCCATGGACCCAACAGGTTCAGAGTTCAGACGAATCAAACAAGCAAAGCACATATCGGTCCCTGGATAGAGAGGAGACTATGCGGCGGCTGGGGTTGGAAGTGAGACAGTGAGAGTGAGAGTGAAGGATGAGGTTCTTATAGGCCATGTCTGTGGGCTGTCGGGTTGCTTCTTATGGCAATGGAGATTTCCCAAATGTCCGTGTACGATTAGCACATATCGGTAACGAAGGTAAAAAATATCAGTTGACAATATGTATTCCTTATTCATCCGTTGCCTTTGTTGTGGCCATGTCTTACGGCCCAGTGCGGGCACATGGGGATGTTCCGATTTTCCGTCGCCTAACTTGTGTCGTTTCCATAGAGGGGTATCCGATGTGTCGTTCTGTACTAGTGTGAGAATAACCTTCGCAATAAGTTTGTTTAGAAATTATAAGTTACACTAAATATAAAGATCTTCTCATGGTTTCTTGGAATAACTTGATTCTAACTAAGTACAATTAATCTAGCAAAATGTCGATGAAATGGAAATAAAAATGTTCGATTTTGTGATAAGAATGAAATAATACAACATTTATTTTTCTTGTTCATTAGCACAATTATTATGCCGTACAGTATGTGTTGCTTTTAGCATTCCACCACCTACAAACTTTACAAATATATTTGAGAATTGGTTGATCTTGGGTCTCCCGGAGAAATGTATGAACAATCAACTAAATCATCGCCTCCCACGCGATAAAACTCTTTTCTATGTCCATAGTACACAGAGATCTGAATCGGTCCTTCAGCCTACAGTAACACAATCCATGGATGCAACAGGTTCAGACGAATCAAACATGCAAAGCCAGCTTATAGGGGTGGATTATTGCTACAGTACAGAACAGTACATTACAGTACAGTATGCAACCTGCTGCTTCCGAGGCTTCCTCGCAGTGGCCGCTGGTGTCTTCCGCTTCCTCGCGCCGGCGGCGGAAACCTGCGACTGCGAGCTCAGAGCACACAACCTTCAATGAAAGGGGCGGGGGCGAATGGATCGAGTGGTACGCAGAGTGGCGGAGAGCGGCGAGGAGTACGTACCGGGTTGGGGACGGGGGGCGCGTCGGCGCCGGCCGAGGAGGGGTAAGGGGCGGAGGCCTGGGATTCCGCCGCCGCCATCAATGGGTTCACCGGAGCAGCTTCCGACGCCTGTCGGGAATCTCGGCGTTAGTTTCGAGCCTGAACAGCGGTGTGGACTCTTGTCACTTCGTGGGGATGGGAGTTGTTTTCCCTCTATTTTCCGGGACTGAGCTTCAGTGACTTGTAGACTACAAGTCACAGAGAGACTTGTGGTGATCTCAGCCCTCCGTTTTAGATCCAATGGACAAGATTTGTCCAAATTTGTTACTCAAAATAAAAAGTGTTCAGAAAAAATTGAAAAAAATCCAGTAAATCACAAATGCCTCGCTTTATATTCTGGGAAAGTGCCATCCTATTTCGATTAATATTTTGTAAATAAATAGCATTTTACCATTTTAAGCTATAAAATTTACTTATTCACAAAATAATGGTCCAAATGAAATGAAACTTTCCAAGAGAATAAGGCGAGGCATTTGTGATTTACTGGATTTTTTTCAATTTTTTCTGAACAATTTTTATTTTGGATAACAAATTTGGACAAATCTTATCCATTGGATCTAAAACGGAGGGCTGAGATCTTCACAAGTCTCTCCGTGACTTGTTGTCTACAAGTCACTCAAGCTCGGTCCTTCCCGGTGGGGATGGACCGTTGGCGCGGCGGTGCTTGTGATTTCCACACCAGCGTTCGCGGGCTAGGCCCAAGTATTTGCTTCAGGAACTCAATTGATCCAATCTGCCGGCAAACGGCGATGGCACGAGGAGATGGGCTTGTACTGGAGCAACTGCCTGAGTTCAGATGCAGACATGCAGTCACATTCTTCTGTCCCCGGCTGAACCTGAAACAAACATTTGTATGCCATGCAGATCACATTGCGCTTCTGCATTTAGAATATATACCATCCTCGACAACCATCGCGAAATTCAGTTGATGGATTGCAGATACCAAAAACTTGCGTTCTCGCTTTTGCGGACATGGTGTCTTGAGCATCACCATTAGTTTCTTGTCACCAAAATTATGTAGTAGAAGTTAGCAGAATGAGAGGATCACACAATCGTATATACCAATGTGAAATATTTTTCACCAACAATATGAACTTTGCAACCTTTTCACATCACTTAAAAAATAGACAAAACAACCGAGCATTGAGCATAAAAAACAATATCTAGGAGAACCTACAAGATTCTTCAAACGTGCCGAGAATTAAAAGTACATTTGATTTAAAAAGAACATTCTCCCATCATCAAACTATGGTACCCCCATCCACTAATCTGACTGTCCTTTCATCTTTAACCGATCGCTATCTGCCTAATACCAAACAGAATGAAGTATCTGCTCATCATGAATCATTCTGCATAGGAAGCAGATCGTCCATGCAAGGAGTGTAGATAAACGACTCAAGTATGGGTCGTGAACGACGATTGCACTTGACTAGGTATTCTGGGTAAGGTGAGCCCAAATACTGTAACTTGGAGCTGTCCAAGTAGTAAGCAAAGCCTTGATAACGGTTGCCGAGGAAAGCAATTTCTTTGTAAGGATGGTACCCTAGAAAGTCCAAGGCATAGTAATAATCTTTGTAATCCTTGTTAAACTCCCCTTCTGCATCAACGCCGATATCATCACTAGAATCCCATTCATAGTCTCCTGTTTCCCCCGACTCTTCCTGACGAGAATCAAAGATCCAACAATTTTCAATATTTTCTCCTCTGAAGTATCGGTTGTAGTATGGCTTCAACTTAGGCTCAAGGTCGATTTGATGCTGTAGTTCCCACTGTGGGGTTCGACATGATTCTGATGCGGTGTGCAATACCCACACATGAAGTTGGTAGTACCCATGGATAGCAGCGTAATAGACACCATGCTTGGATTTCCCAAGATATCCGCGCATGCTAAGGTTTCTCTTGAACCCTGCTGCTGTATCTACTGTTGGGGTTTTGATCACCAGATACTTTGGATCTTCCAGTGACAACCTACATATATTTGTATGATATGACACAAAAAGAATGGTTGAGCAACAAGTAGGAACAAGACAAATAATCAACAAGAGTACTTCATCGATCATATATACTAGCATGGTCCGTACCTCATGATGAAACCAGTATCGCAATGAACGTAAAAGGATTCCTGCCAGTACACGGCGTGGCGCCGGAGCGTCATGCGGCTGCTTAGTGGCGACGATCCATCTGACCACACATCTGATACTGTAACCGCCGCATCGTCTTCACAGATGAACTGTCTGTCCTCCCACTGGCCGGTCCATAGTTGCCAGAAATCAGGGTCGTCCGGGTCGAGGAACGGGGTCGAGGGTCGACGCTGCCAGGAACAAGGTTCCACAAGGGTATACATCTTTGGTACGCCAATTTGGGTCGAGGATCGGGATCCACGCCATTTTGGGTCGATGATCCTGGTTCGATAAGACGTGTCATGGTGATATAACATTTTTGTAGAGAATTTTTTCCGTGAATAATGTGAGATGGAGGCAAATATCCCGTCATTTTTGGGGGGAAATATTATGATTTCATGACTTTCTTTCCAGATTTTAAGTGGAGAGAGAATCCCGCCAGAATTACTATTTTTGCTGATTTTTTTCCTTTAATTACGGAGTCCATATGTCAGCCGAGAGCACTACTAGGCTACTACCACGTTGACTGCTTCTTCCCTCACGAACCACAACTGCACAAACTCCTCTACTCTGTTTCTTCCCCACGAAAACAAATCAATCTCACCTGTTCAAGTAATCCACTCGACCACTCCAGTCCACCTGTGTCTCCGGCGGTCTGGCGGCCTCCTTGGTTGATTAGCTAGGTGGAGACTAAGCTGCGACGGCGGCGACGGATGAATGGAGCAGGGGCAGGGCAGGCCGCAGTGCCGTGGCGGCGGCGTTCTGGTCGGCCGCGGCGGACTGCTGAGACTAGAATACGGGATGTCTGGTATGTACTCCGCTTGAAATCTTAGGTACTCAGATGGGAACTTGGGGTCAGTAGGCAAGGGATGGGAACGTGACCCGGCCACGACCCACGGCGACCCGCCATCGTTCCCGACCCTCGATCTGGGTCGATCGACCCCGGGTCGAGGAATGCGGCATCGACCCCGTTTCCGGCTACTATGGGCCGGTCCTGGACGAGAACACTTGCACTGGATACATGGACGGTGGCCATTCCGTTGAACCCAAGGTGTCGCACTCGTGCTCGTAATCTGCTACTGAGAACTGTGAGTCGCGAGGTCCAAGATGGGGTGGCTTTGGCTCCTTAGGCACCTCCGAGAAGAAGAGCACGTGGTAGTGCAGCGACACGGTCAGGTCGAACATGAGGTACATACGACGGCGGTAGAAAGGCCAGCGGAGATAGGCAGGTGTTAGGCGCGGCGGGGTTGGCAGCGTCGCCCACCGCCGCGTCGCAGGGTTGCATACGTGCATGGCCGTCCTGGTCTCGTAGAGTAGGAGGCCATTGCGGCTGTCCAGTGTTTAGAATAGAGATCGATCGAGAGACGAGCGAGAGAAAGAAACAAGAATGAAAACGACTGTCTTCTTTATTGATTGAAATGAATCCTTATATAGTACAAGGCGAGGCGGTTCCTATAGTCGGTTCCTGGAGGCGGTGCTCCAGGATCCCAACCGCTACATGACGGTTGCCACAAATGTGGGATTACAAGAGCGGGGATTACCCCAGAATAAATAGTAAATATTTATTTCTAACACTCCCCCTAATCACCGCTTCACTGCATAAGGATCCATCATCTTGGTTTAAGTCTCCTCCAAAAACCCTGTGGGAAAAATGTGAGGAGTAGTGTGTATGATATGTTGCTAAAACTCCTTTAAACCCGATGGGAAGATAAGGAGAAAATGGTGCAACATATATGGTTTGATATGTTGTTAAAACTCCTTCAAACCCAGTGGGAAAATAAGGAGAAAATGATACAACATATTATTGGTATTGCCTATGTTAACTCGATATGAGAAAAACCTTGTTAAAGGGAAAACCCCATAGAGTTTAGAGAGCAATATATATGTCATGTATACTTTCCTAAAAACCCCGGTGGGGAAAATGGATAGTATGACATATGATCTTATGTTGATATTACCTCATTAAAAACCTCGATGAGAACCTGGATAGTAAACTCATAAAGGGAAAAAGAGTGTAATATGATGCTTTGAACAGGAGTAGTTCAGGAAGATACTCCCCCTGATTCTTGCAAATCTCGAAGCCGTCGCATACCCATTCCATGAACCTAATTCTGGAATATTGAAGTTGGTAGAGACTTCATGAATAGACCAACGAGGATATCGCATGGCTTGACTTGCAAGATATTTATTCCCGACTCACGTAGAGTTCATGGGGATAAAACAATTTAGAGGCAATATGCTTAGTTATATTGCTCTTGTTGTATCCTGTTTTGCATCTATGCAACATAAGCAACATTATCTGTATAGATAATGGTTGATGGTTCAAGAGAACCAATACCACATGACTTATGTATGGGTTTATCATTCCGAAGCCACACATGTTAACATGAAGCCTTGTATTTCAGAATGATCGGTAGGTTTAGTCTCCAGAGTCTATTGAAAGACTTCAATGGAGTGACAGTTCTACCATGTTGGTACACATTGTGGGATCTGACATGCAGCCAGTGTCATGATATTGGAGTTCAGATTTCTCCGAAACTGGAACAATATGTCAAGATATTCAGTGCCTTGGAGATATCGAAAGATATTCTTTATTCCCAACCAGTTGTGTTGGTGGATCCAATGACATTGGAGATATGGAACTCTGGGTCCAAACATCTCTTCAACATCTTCCCGTGGTTGAGTGAATCTTTCTCTATGTCTAGAGATCGAACAACCGGCATGGGAGATGGATATGACTTGTCCATATTAAGTTTATCCAATATTCTCTGACATAGGTAGCTTGGTGTACCATAATTCATGAGTGAAGGTGCTCGAGTATTAGTCACAAGCACTAATTGGTTTTATCCAAATCCTTCATCTCAAATTCCGTCTTTTAGATGATCACGTGCTTCGTCAATGCAGGAGTAATCCTTGAGCATGATAAACACGCATGGGCAATCATCAGTGTAGGAGTGATCCTTGTGGGAAAGGCACTCACCACGTCGGTTGTACCAAAATATACCGACAACAATAAGCCATATAGTTACTCATTGATTTTACACAATCATGTTGCATTTGTATTTCGATTCGGATTGAGATTCCTTCGGGAACCATACATGTCTGAATCTAGTGATTCACATGGATATGTACTCACTACATCTATCAACTGCATAGATAGATGATTTTTATTGCCAATTATATAGGTATCGGAAAATGAGGATTCCACTCATGTCTGGAGAGTAGGTCTCAGATCTATGCGGAAACCCGACCTTGTGCTACAAGCCTTGCTTTCTCACCACCTTGTTCTCATTCTGTTTATAGAAGAAAACATATTGAATCCCATATAGGGAATTCATTTGGAAGAGCGAGGCTATTTTCTGCTTGGATTGCACCCTTCGATTGTTTCAGTCCGAGCGAGTGGTTTACACTCTGCCATGGCCATGGTCTTTGGATCTGAATCATTGTGAAGGTTTTGGCAATCATACAAGAGATGTTTGTCGACAGTTGTAGGCTTTGGTTATATGAGTCTCCAGAATCGATATAGTTGGAGCAAATATCATGCACCCTTGATGACTCTTCGTGATTTCCCAATACGCGTGAGTCTGGGTGTTCCGATGTCCCAGCCAGTGTGTGCAAGCTGGAGCTGGGGTTGTGGAGGTTTCCCTTCCACTGGGTGTATACTACCCATTAGGTGTTCATCAACGCAAGGTCGACTTGCATTTACTGATTTAGAGGATTCCTCGATTTCCTTTGTTGCTTTGCAAAAAGCTGGATCCTGGTCAGAGGCCGTACTACTCCCCCTCTTTTTATGAAACAGGGAGTTGAGTGGTTTTTATTGGTACCTCCACTCTTTCGGGCGCATTTCTAACCGGATTGAAGGATTTTGTAACACCTTTGAGATCAGTAAATGAATCTGGCAGGTTATTTGCATGTGTTGCAAATTTGTGAATCGAACGTAGAGTCCCGATTCTTGAGTACGTGGGTATGAGGAGGAACGTGAAGTCCCAATTGATTTCCTGGCATTCGATGTGGTACTTGAAATCTCCCCCTAATGCCTGGAAATAATCCTCCTTAAATATAAGCAATCAGCGTACTAGGCTATGAATACATCCCTTATGAGGGGTTTCAAGGTACTGGGTTATCGACGGATATCTGTACCCCACATAGATCCCTAATATGTGGGCCCATGATGTACGCTGCGGTGGTGAGATCGGTACGCGTGAAGCGCTTCCGAACTTACGCAGATGGGAAATGCTCGGAGGATTTCACGTATCAATTGCAGAGGGGAAGTACTGCGATATGCAGTTAGTCAGTAGCAGCGTGTAAAACTGCATGACTCCAACGTGAAGTTGGTAAATTGCAATTCATTAACATGGGTCGTGCAATGAGAAAAATCCTTTGATCAGAGATAGAACCAAAAACAATTGTGCATGGACACATAGGACATTGTGCTGAACTTCGATCCTCGGAGCCATGCACTAAATGGAGGCATGCGAAGAGAATTCTGCAACAATATTTGTCCATTCGAATTGATTTAATTCGATTTTTAGTCCAAACAATGGTTGGTTGGGACCACAAATATCACCTTGAATGTGTTCAAGGGACTGAAGTGATCCATTGGCACAATATGTGCAAACTAAATCTCATGACTAGGAAAGTTTAGCTCATGCAAAACATGACCGATGGAATTGCATTATATGCAACATGTGCTACGAGTTGGATGTACGTGTAGTACAATCCAGACAATAGAGCGGGTACATTTTCATATACTTGTTCCACATCCATCGGATTGGCACTCGTAGAAATCTATATATAGAATTGAAGAAGTTCCAATATGGAAATCTTTATCAGATATATAGAATGTATACAATCTTATTTATATCAGAGTGCTGATACAATATGTATGTTCTATTACAACAACACAAATGGACATTAATAAAGTGACCACTAAGGAGATAGTGGGACTAGTTTAAGTCTCCAAACATGTCGGTTGAGGCGTACTCAACTATCATGTCCTCCGTTTTGTAGGGTCCTCTGACGGCTGGAGAGTTACGGTGTTGCGAGGTCCAAAGGAACGTCTCGCGAACAGCCAGTTCCATCGGTGCCATCTGGATGAGGTTGAAGTTGGTTTCAAACCTTTTCCATCGAGGAGTGTTGCATCCATGGGCTGGTAGAGAATGGCCAGATGCTTTGGGTTTGCACTTGTCAGTGGGGTGCGTGTAGCATCCACACTTGTCGCGAAGCTTAGTTTTGTCAAACTTGGGCTTTGCGGTGCCTTTTCCACGGTCTGAGTTTCTGGGCTTCATGTTCCGTTTATGCTTTCGCTTACCATTGAAGTTCGAGGGCTTTCCTTTGAAGCCACCATCAAACTTTCGTCCGTTCTCGACATTCATATGAACTTCAGGTAGAGGTTGAGAACCAACCGGGCGCTGAGAGCCATTCTTAGCGAGTAGCTCATCATGCTTTTCAGCCTGAAGTAAAATATGAATAAGATCGGAATACACTTGATAGTCGCGAGCACGGTACTGCTGCTGGAGGATCCTGTTAGATGGGAGCATATTAGACAGAGTTTTCTCTATCTTCTCCGCATCAGTAGGTTCCTTCCAGCAAAAGCACAGTTTGGAACTGATCTTATGAACCTCATTATTGTACTCCCCGACAGATGTGAAATCATGGAGTCGGAGATGTGTACAGAGTGCTTCAGGCATGACAACTGCCTTCTGTTGTTCATACCTCGTTTTGAGGGCCAGAAACAAGGTACTGGGGAATTCTTCCTCCAAGTACTCAGACTTGAGGTCTGGATGAATATGGTGCCTTATGATGTACAAAGCAGCATATTTTTACTCATCTGTCAGCGGCGTGACTCCAGCCGGGAGTGGAACATCCGGAAACTAGATTGCACGCACTAACCCATGGGACGCAAGGGCGATCTTTATGTCCATGACCCATTTAGGATAGTTGTGGCTATTGAGAGGAAGTGCATAAACTCTCGAGCCATCGTTTATCTATATGGGTAAACCAGAGAATATTAATTTCCATTTGGTAAATTAAAATCCATCGTGGTTATGTTGTAACAAACTATGCAAAATAAATGAAGTTTCAAGAAGTGGGCTTGAACTCATTAGTGTGAACCTCAAATTGTTAAGTATGACACGTTGTAGATAATCTCCAAAAGAAAAGCGCATCCAGGGCCCCGGCGCCCAGCTCCACTGGAGAGGCCGTCACTGATCTTAAAAGTGCGTCTGCGGTTCGGATAGACTGATTCTGCTTGTTAAAAAAACAGGTGCTAAGTTTCATTTCAGATCAGTGAATAAATTTTGGAGTAGATCTAGCAGCATTAGCGGAGTATAAGATACTCACACTTCGAATGCCTTATGTCATAACTTAATAAAATGTATGGGAGAGCACATTGGCAATCATAATGTCAAGTGACAAAATGTAGGCTTAAACAGTAGTGGTAGATAAATCTACACACCACCTCATGATCCCAAAACATCAATTCGAAGAAATCACTTTAAATTTTGCATACCAATTCGTGCTCGTATTGAGTCAAAACGACTAAATTAAGACGATGAATTGATTTATTTGCAAGAAATTGAAAATCTCAATTGCAAATAAATGATGCAATTAATCTCAACATGTTAGGAAACACGGAAATATGTTGCATCATAATTGATTTTCATTTGCAAGAAATTGAAAATCTCAATTGCAAATAAATGGACGTAATTAATCTCACATGTAGGAAACATGGAAATATATTACATCACACCTATATTCTGGAATACAATATACTCAACAGATATATGGTACTGTATTTAAATTTCAAATACTGCATAACAGGGTCTTAACCGGAGAAATACTAGCAAGTTGTATTGTTAACATGAGTAGTCCACGAAATCCTAGAATGCACGTGGACTAGACTACTATTCCAGCATGGTTTGCTAATTGGTGCAAACACAAGGACCAAGATGCATAAAAAAATGGGGAAAGGATAAGATTCCCCAGGGCGGTTACCAATCTCACGATTGGTTTTGCTCAGCGCTAGCCACCGCACGCGCACGTCGCCGGACGCCGCCGGCTGCCGCGGAAGCTTCGATAGAGGCCGCGCCGGACATCCTCCACGGGCGCCGCGGGGAGCAGCACCTCACCAGGAGGGTCGCGGTCGCTGGTGCCGGCGCACCGCAAGAATGCGTGCCATGGAGGCTCGGTACAGGCGGAGTCGAGGTGAGCGCGGGGCGGGCTGCCTCATGGGCGTTGGGGGTCCGCGTCGGAGTGCTCTCGCGGGCGCCGCCGCGGGGGCGTGGGGAGCCGCGCCAGCGTAATCCGGTTTGGGCGCCGCGGGCGGAAGCGCTGCGCCATCGAGCCGCCATATGGAGTAGCACTGCGCCGAGAGGCCGCGGATGCGGGCGCTGGCATACCGCAAGGATGCGAGCCGTGTGACACCGCGGGCATGGAGGGCTCGTGGTGGCCGGTAGTAGCCACGCCTCCGGGGTGCCGAGGAGACGCCTCCTTGCTGGGAGAAGCCTCCGTGCCGGCGATGGGCAGCCGTGGAACGCGCAGCTTCGGCCGCCGGTGTCGCGTGAGCCGCCGCCGCCACTTCCTGGACGGGGGCGCCAGGCGTTGTCTCCGCACGGGCGCGGTCGAGAAGACCGAGTGTGCCGCCGCCGTCCTGGACGCACGCAGAGGCGCGACGTGTAGCGTCGGCGGGGCACGTGTGGAGGTGAGGAACTTGTCCGCCCGTCGGTAAGAACATGTCGAATCGAAGAAGACCACCTTGGTGCTTACCTTTCCTGGTCGATGCCTTCAATCCTGTGATGTTCTTAGTTCTTACCAATTTAGTAGTAGATTGCTTCTGTTCTTTCTAGGAACGATGGAGGCCGATGCCCCATGTTCTTCTTCTCTATTTTCACAGCGATTTTTCTGTGAATCTGATGCTCTCGGTAGAGCGTGCTGATAACGTGTTTAGAATAGAGATCGATCGAGAGACGAGCGAGAGAAAGAAACAAGAATGAAAACGACTGTCTTCTTTATTGATTGAAATGAATCCTTATATAGTACAAGGCGAGGCGGTTCCTATAGTCGGTTCCTGGAGGCGGTGCTCCAGGATCCCAACCGCTACATGACGGTTGCCACAAATGTGGGATTACAAGAGCGGGGATTACCCCAGAATAAATAGTAAATATTTATTTCTAACATCTAGGACGCTTCGGTACTTGGTCATCTGGCCAGGCACGAAGCTTAGCATGCCGTCAATCGACGGGCGCGCGGTGCGGGAGAAGAAGCCATGGCTTCGCCCCAGGAGCTCGTGATGCGCGTTAGGCACGTAGTTAACGAAGATGCCGCACAGAGAGCGCGGCACGAGGTGCGCAACCGCAAGCAGCAGCCCGCCGGCGTCGACGATGGTCCGACAGTGCGTGCAGACGCTGCGGCACGCCGCGATGCTCCGTGGTGGGAGGCGGCGGAGGATTTCCGCGAGCAACTCGCCGGGGAGATCGTCCATAGATGGATGGCTACCGGCCGGCCGGCAGTCGCGTTTTGTGGTTTCTCTGGCGGCGGCGGCGGAGGTCGTATAAGATACGCTTTCACAGATTAACCTGGAAAGCCCTTCATCTAATTTGTTACTATGGTTTTTTTTTAGCGTGCCCCCTCGCCACATCAGGTCTGGCAGCAGCATTAAAGCGAAGCCTACGCAAGGGAGGGCTCCCGGAGGTCGCAGTGGTCGCGCGACGGCTCTCGGCGGCGACAGAAACCAAGCCGAACGCCAGATCCAACTAGCTTCGTTGCCATCACGGCTCGCCCGTTGCAAGTTATGCGCATCAGGCGAAACGAGGTGAGGCAATAGTATCCTCCATCTCTATATCCTCCGCTCTCCATCAGCGTCGAAGTGAGTAAGGCATTCTTCCTTATGAAGTGAATTAAGCTAATTCTCAGTCAGCTGACCTCAGCCACGTTCGCATGCGCGCGAGCTGCTCTAACTGGTTTAACTAGATGGTACCCCACGCATTGCTGCGGTTAAGCTTTTATACAAAAGGTTCACTCACTAACAAAAACTATTTAGCTTACTAAAAACCTGAACAGTCTCTTCAGGTTGCAGCTGAAGGAAAACTATGAAACCTGAACAGCCATTATTTTCTATTAACTTATTAGACATGAGTTGGTATCTCAAAATAGCACATTTCGAAAAAATAGCAATGATGTAAAATCCAATGTTTTATGACCAATTGAACACCCAGTATACGCAAATCAAAAAAGAGTGGAGAAGATCTATGAGGAAAGCATGGAACTACATTTCACACACCCACGGTAAGTAAGAAACTACTTGTATCACATACATAAGGTAAACCAAAGTGAGCATGCATGTATCATGTGGTATAATGCTGGACAAAACCTCAATTGAATTAGTTAGGACATGTGGACTGAGAACAAAGATATCAAATTATTTGAGCAAGGATGACCTCGTCTTGACACTTTAATTTGTTCACCACTGCTGCCGAGTACTGGGAACACTGAAAGGTAAGAGTACAAATTAAGTAATTTGAATTAGGTGTGTGTTTCAAAGGGTTCATATGCATTCTGGACATAATGCGATCAATATTTGAGTTGCCAAGAAAATTTAAAGACCAACGTTTGGTGAAAGGTATAGTTCGGGAGAGAAGAACCACACCTTAAACAAAACCATGCCATATTCCACACAACTACCAGAAAAGAAATCAAATGGAAGATTAAAGTCTTGAAACTATATATATATTGATTTGACCACACTCCCTCTGCACATTTGAAAAAAAAGTAGTAATTATTAGTTTGATTGCTTCTGCCTTTTGCACCCGAATATGCAAGGGAAAAAGGGAGGCAACTATGATGAAACTAAATACTATAGTATGAATGGAGTTCAGTTTTGTAAATTTATAGGCAAAGAATTGATGCCTTTAACCCGCTAAGATGTTGTTTAGATTCTGGCACAAAGCATCAATTTAGGTTCCTTTTTTACCACATATTCAAATCAAATAAGAGGATCAACGAATCATTAAATTGACAATTTTGTCCAAGATAAAAAAAACAGATGAACTCCTTTGGTGATACCTACATTTGAACGGACAAATAATCTTTCTTATGCTAAATCTGTTATTTAGCCCAAAGCACCAAGCATATATACCTGAATAAGATAGAATCAGCACGTGTTGATGGAAGTTGAGGAAACAATACGTTAGACAAAATATAGAGCATGTGAAGAGCTAGATGATTGGTAGCTCTAGCGACTGAGAGTTGAGGATGCTTGTGGTGGCGGTGATTGTGTCCTAAAAATATTAGAAATGCCTTTCATGCATCACTGATAAAAAAAGAATAAAGACATTGAACTACCTCCTATCTGAATCTTCTCCAGTGATTAAATCAGACCGCGTGCGTTAAGTAGCAGTACACCTTCGATCATCCACTTTTAACTGCGTGTTTGCTTCTGCCAGAAATTGACACAGATTAAGAAAAATAAATACAACTCGAAAGCCAACTACAGTGGACTGAAAATTTAACATGCACAGAACATGACGTGAACTGAAAACTGTATCTACACTCTAGGATAAACATACTTGACCTGGATTCCAAATTTGAAAGGTCGAGCTCAACCACAAGACATCCAGATAAAGAACCCCTGTCAGCTGACCAAATGCATAGGCGTCGATGGTGCCAGGGAACTCATCGGATGCCAAACCCATGAAAAATCCACCGCAATACGTGAGAGGGCCAAGCCGAACACAACATCCTGATGCACGAGCAAATTAATTCCTGGCCTCCGTAGGAAACCATGGTGGCAGTAGTTGCCATCTTCAATGGAGGAGGACTGTAGAGAAACAAATGTGAAATCAGATGAGGAGAAGGGAGGCAATCAGATGATTTTTTGATGAACATGCGGTCAAAGTAAAATGTATATTGAAATATGGTTGAATGATAAGAGTAAGAGAAGATGATCGAAGAGGAACTGAACACACGATCGAAACACGAGGGATTAAATAAGGAGAGGAAGGGTGAACATGGAGATTAATTTCTCGAGTAGGGAGACAGACGAAGTGTCGTGAGGCAGTTATTTGTTGGTGGGAATCTAGGAAGGTGAATAGACGGGCTGTGAGTTAGAACTCACGTAGTGGTGCTTGCCATACGGTTTGTCTTCTCAGTTTTTTTCTTCTTTTCATTAGGTGGCTAATTTGCTTAGGTGGCATGCTTGGATTGCTCAAAGATGGTTGATGAGGTGCAGAGGTGTATACCTTGCATGTTGAGAGAATTCCTTGTAGTGGGTCATTTCTATTTAGAGATAGAAGATTCGAATCAGCCCACCGGCCAGCCGGGTCAATACGCCCGCTCTACTCGTACGCTAGCTCTAGTGGTAGAGAAATATGTGTCTATGTGTCCACCGTGTGTCCATTTTCTGTTTTTTCTTGAGTATGGAGATAAAAATATACACGAAATATATGCACGTCGACGAGTAGGTTCCATTCCCGTGATCGGTTTCGAGTTTCGTCGATTCTAACTTCCTAATTTTGAACTAAAGTGTGCACCATGTTTAGATGAATTTTGTCGAATTTATCACACTCAGTTGACTGTTTAAAATTTCCTTTCGCTAGTAGATCAATCTTGTCGTTTCCCACGACTTTCACGTAGTAACGTTTTCGTTTCGGCGGACTCGTACGCGCATAAATCAGTCGATTGCTGCAGGTGTACACGATTTAAATTGACTGCTGACATATTGGCATTTTTTTTGTCATGACAGGCGTGCAGACAACTTTTCGGCCTAACTTAGGACGAAAGGCTGATATCGGTTTGGCACAAAACGAAAGGTTTATTTCAGTTTGGGCTAAACCGACGACGCAATATTCTTAGAAAAAATTGTTTTCGTGCAATATTAGTAGTGAAATTTCTATAAAAAAATAAAAATTGTATAACTGAAACCTAGTTAAAACCACGCTTACAAGTGAAAAAAAATGACAGTTACAACCCTATTTCTAAATGAAAGGATGGCTCAGTTGCAACTAGAAAAATGACTCAATTGTAACAAAACTTGTAACTGGAAATAAAATATCTCAGTTATAACCGCACTTGCAACCAGAAAAAAATATACCGGTTATAACTCGACCTACAATTGGGAAAAAATAACTCATTTACAACCACACTTGCAACTGGAAAAATATCTCAGTTACAACTCCACTTGCAACTAGCAAAAAAAAAAATCTCAGATGCAACCACACTTGCAAGTGAAAAATATATCCCAGTTGCAACCGCACTTTCAAGTGAAAAATATATCTCATTTACAACTCTATTTGCAACTGGAAAATAAATATCTCAGTTGCAACCGCACTGGTAGTTGGAAAAAACATTTCAGTGACAATTCCACATGCAACTGGAAAAAATATCTCACTTATATCTACAAAAACAATATCTCAGTTGCAACCGCACTTGCAAGTGGAAAAAAATTCAGTAACAACTCCACTTGCAACCGGCTTACAGACACAAGAAAATATTAGTTGCAAATGTGGCTCAACAAAATCTCAGTTGCAACTGGCTTACAAACTTGAGAAAATCTCAGTTACAATTGCAGTTGCAACTGGCTTCCGGACAAAAAAAAGCAAATAAAAATTAATTAAACAATAATTAAAAAAATTAAACAAAAAAACAAAAAAGAATAGATCTTACTTGAAACTTTCTTCTAAATTTGGTAAATCTCAATTGCAAGTGCAGTTGCAATTGGCACAAAAATTACAAATGCAAGTGCAGTTGCAACTGGCTTCCAGACAAAAAAGTAAAACAGAAGTAATTAAAACAATAATATTAAAAGACGACATAAAAAAAGAATAGATCTCAGTTGAAACTGGCTTCCAGACTCGACAAAATTTAGTTGCAAGTGGAGATGCAACTGTCTCAAAAAAAAATCTCTGTTGCAAGTGCAGTTGCAACTGGCTTCCAGATTCGAGAAATCTCAGTTGCAAGTGCATTTGTAACTGGCTTACATACTCGAGAAAATTTCAGTTGCAAATGAAGTTGCAATTAGCTTACATACTCGAGAAAAATCTCAGTAGTAAGTGCTGTTGCAACAGGCGTACACACCCGAGAAAATTTCATTTGCAAGTGAAGTTGCAACTAGCTTATAGACTCGAGAAAATATCAGTTGCAAGTGAAGTTGCAACTGGCTTACAGACTCGAAAAAATCACAATTGCAAGTGCAGTTGCAACTAGCTCAAAAAATCCTAGTTTTTTAGACAGTTACAACTGGCAAAAAAAGAAAACAGATAAATAAAAATAATAATATAATAAACTAAACATAGAAACACAATATAAAAAACTCTGTTGCAGCTTTCTTCCAGACTCGTCATTAAAAAAATCTCACTTCCAACTCGCCCAAAAAAAATCCCAATTGCAAGTGTAGTTGCAACTGTCTTTCACACCAAAAAACAACAAAATAATAGTCAAAACAACAATAAAATAAAATAAACATAAAAATAAAAAGAACATATCTCAGTTGAAACTGTCTTCCAGAATCGGCAAATCTCATTTGCAAGTGCAGTTGCAACTGGTTTCGAAATTAGACAAAATCTCAAGTGGAATTCAATTCTTCCATCACGCTAACTCTAGTATTGTTAACATATAGGAGACTACAAACACATGTTCCAGTAGAGAACTTGATCGTCCCATGGCTAGTTGAAACCTTGTAAGTAGATATTTTGGAATATACTGAAAACGGAAAAAAAATTAAAGCTAAAAATATAATAAAGTAAACGTATAAATATAAATATAAAAACAAAAAAATAGCAAAATAGACGAATAATAATAGTTTCATTTTTTCTATCATCTCAGTTGCAACACAACTTGCAACTGGACAACCTAATCTGTAATTGAATTTTTTTTTCAGTCGCAACCTGTTTTGGAACTAGAAAAGAAACTCAGTTGCAATCTGACTTGAAACTGAAAAAAAAACTTTGTTGCAATTTGACTTGCAATTGTAAAATTCTCAGTTGCAACCCGATTTGCAACTGGAAAATAACTCAACTGTGACCCGACTCTCAACTCGGCAACGTAGCTTGCAACCAAAAAAAATTCTTATTGTAACATAACTTGCAACTTGAAAAGAAACTCAGTTGCAATCCGATTTGAAACTGAAAAAAGTCTCAGTTTCAATCTGACTTGCAACTAGACAATTCTCAGTTGCAACCTGACTTGCAACTAAAAAACTCAGTTCAACCCGATTTGCACCTAAAAAATCTCACTTTTGATCCCACTTGCCAATTAGAAATTAATATCACTCGCATGCTAACTTACAACTGAAAAAAATCTTAGTGTCAATCCAACTTGTAACCGACAAAACGAAAACATGGTAAATTCCTGGAAGTACACACTAAAAGTTATCAAGAGAAAACATAAGAAAATACCGCACAAAAGAAAATTCCCAGCCAACACGAGGAAGTCCCATATGGGCCCCTCAACAAAAGTATGGGACAACATAATAGACCAAGACGATCATGGGCTCAGAAAATGCAACGACAAAATGTATGTACACACAATCATCCGCCTCCCTCGGACTAACACTCAGAACATACAAACAAAACACAAATCTTGGCATTCCTGGATCCAACGGTTGCTGCATCATCTTGTAATAAATCGCAACCCGACATGCAACTGGAAAAATCTTAGTTACAACCTGACTTGCAACTAAAAAAACACAGTTACAACCCAAGTTGCAGTTGGAAAAAAATTAACAGTTACAACCCAACTTGCAACCGAAAACCGAGCACGTAGCAAATTTCTATTACTGCATTGCTAAAAAATTATCAAGAAAAATAGCACAAGGAAAAGCCTACCAAAATCCCACATCAGATTTAGTAAGTTAAATGGGGAAATATAATGAGAAGAAAAGAAGATCAGTACAAGGAAATACAAACAAATACAAACAGTACACTGCTCTCCCTTCACAAGAAAAAAAATACAGAAAAAAATCTGCATGCGTGGATAGGGCCCAACTAGACAAAGAAGAGAAAAAAAGCCCATCATCCGAACTGTTGATCGATCAATTCCCTCTCGCGGACGGTGCTAGCCTACACGCGCGTACATGTCGCGTACGGTGACCGGACGAATAAAACGATATGAATCTGAACGCTGGATCGAACGGTTAAAAAGTTGACTGAGCCCTAGAATTAGCCCTAAGTTATGTCCATCTAACTCTTAGCCGACTGAGAATTAAGCTAATTCTCAGTCAGCTGACATCAGACGTGTATACTTGGAGGGATTTCCGATTGATCAGCTGACTCGCGATGTTTAACTTCGTTTCATGAAAAGCCTATTGGGCCTTAACTGCATACATGTAATGGGCGGGCACGCTAGAGTCATTTTTCTTTGTTGTTTTTTTTCTGTTACGTCTGTAGGCTACCATATGGTGCATTTTCTTCATTCTTTTTTTACCTACTGGTCAACGAAGGACATTACGGAAATGTGAGACAATTCTACAGAAAATACTGATTGGGAGACAATATGAACCATATTTCGGTTGCAGCTCTGGTTGCAATTTTTTCCGTATTTAGAATTATAACATAAAAAATAAAACAATTGAGTTGCAAAGTTTCTATCATAAAAACCTGAAAATTCCAACTCCAAATGACGACACATATCCTATATTCAATCACATTTTTTAAGTTTGCAACTCGAGTTGCAAGTGAAAAAAATCTCAGTTGAAACCCAAGTTACTACTTTTTTCAGTTGCAACCAGATTTGCAACTGGAAAAATGTCAGTTACAACCGGACTTGAAACTGAAGAAATATCTGTTGCAACCACACTTGCAACTGAAAAAAATCTCAGTTGCAACTAGATTTGCAACTGAAAAAATGTCAGTTGCAACAGGACTTGAAACTGAAGAAATGTCACTTGTGACCCCAATTGCAACTGGGAAAAAACTCAGTTGCAACCGGACTTGCAACTGAAAAAAATGCCAGTTGCAATCGGACTTGCAACTGAAAAAATGTCACTTGCAACCCCACCTGCAACTGGAAAAAAAAAATCTCATTTGCAACCGGACTTGCAACTGAAAAAAAACCAGTTGCAACCGGACTTGGAACTGAAAAAATGTTAGTTGCAACTGGACTTGCAACTGGAGAGAAAAATTAGTTGCAACCTGACATACAATGTGAAATAATATCAGTTGCCACCTCACTTGCAACTGAAAAAAAATTCAGTTGCAATCAGACTTGCAAAAAAAAAAAACGGACACACATCAAATTTCTCTAACTGCATTGCTAAAACCGAAAGCACATGGTCATACAAAGCAAAATATCAACTTTCGCCTACGTACACACAAAAAAGCAAAACAACAATCCACTCGCACGAATCTGGCAACCTAGATCAAAAAGTTACGAACTTGACTGAAATTTAACTAGTTCTCATAAGATTAAGAGTAATTATTTTTAGAAATATAATTAAGAAAAAATATAGTTAGATAATCATGAATAAACAATATTTAATAATATCACAAGTTTAACACATAAAAATAATAACGCAGAGACAAATTAGAACTCATGATATTTACAAAGGAAAATGGAAAATAATAAAGTTTAGAAAAATAAAATAAGTACAAGGAAATACAAAACAAAACATATATTTGTCTTTTGAGAATTAACAAAAATAGATAAAAATACCGAGAGTTTCTCGCTCAATATAAAAATACCGCAACACAAATAGAGACGCACAAATTTGAACACAAAAAAATACACAGATGAAAATGCCACCGTAGAAACAAATCAACTACAAAAAATAAGTTTCGCAAAGAAAAAAGAAATCAACTAGACACAAAAAAAAAACAATTATAGGGCCAAGGCCCAGGCACACGTACGGCTGCGCGTACACATCAGCTAGCGACGCAGGTTGCAATCCAGTTCTCATAAGAAAAAGAAGCTAGCGAGTAGATTAGTGCTAGAAAAATCGGACGGTTGGGACGTTGACTGAGCGCTAAGCTAATTCTCAGCTTAGCTGAGAATTAGCAAAACCGATAGTTTATGCCCTCGACCTGTTCAACCAAATTCCTCTCAGGAATGGTTCCCGATTTGTGTTCTCTGACCATGCACCTGACACGCACCGAAGTAGTTCCATCTCGGTTCATAATAACATGCTCGGTCAAATTGGCTGAACAATGTGCATGCCCAGTAGAGAACCTGATGAGTAACAAATGAATTGGGGTTCTATGCATGCTCTAAGACATGAAGCAATTAGAAAAGATGTAGAGTTTCTTGGGTTCATAGAGTAGAAATAGACAGTTTTTGCGTATGGGTTTGTATCCGTATTGGATGGCCACTTGATTTTTGGATTGGTCCACCTTAGAATTAGGCGTTTTACAGTTACTTGCTTATTATTCATCTATTGCTTATTGTTTCTTGTTGACTTTGTGGATTGCGGCTGTGCGCATCTTGGTTAAGCAGAGGCCGGGTGTAATGGTTAAACCTAATAAAGCTCTTTATCAACAAAAAAATTCCGTATTTTGAGGCAGTTGATTGGTTGCACATGGTTCGTAGCTATGGGAATGTGGAAATTACTATAATACTAGCTTCGCCATCTACATTGGTACTAAATAAATTATGCCGTTTGGTGTCAAATGGCAATTGTGTACAAGCAATACCCAACTAGTCGCTCTATTTGACCTATGTTTGATTATGTTAACACATTTATGTTTGTTTGGAGATTAGTTACTACCATATTATTGGTATAGTTATCCAGCTATTAAGCTAACATTGTTAGGAAAGCGGAGCAGTTATTTTTGTTTTTTATCAGAGCGATAAGTGGGCCTAATTGGGTAAAGGGTTACCGTGGCCGCCCACCAACTAGCGTGATCTGCCTGTGGACATCCACGAACACGATTAGGTGGGAACGGCTTGGCGGCGCCATGGACAGCCGCCCCCGTTTACAGCCTGAGCTACAGTTACTGGCCGTCATATGCATGCTTAGTCTTACCCGGTTGGGAAGGTTGAGGTTGGGTTTTCGACATCTCTATCTCCAAGATCCGTGAGACATGGTCTTTAACCAAAACATATGCTATTCTATTATTTATATGTGTGCCCTCACATGAATTCTGACTAAGGGCCAATTTAGAATAATCATTCAAGTTGAGTTTAGAGTTTCACAAACAATTCATATACTCACTCCGTTCGGAAAAGGATGTCACAAAAATGGTCAGACCATTTTTGTGACATCCTTTTCCGAACGGAGGGAGTACTTGGTAATCAATACAAATGATACAACTAATGCAACGTTAAGGGAATCATGGATACAATGAAATATGATAATATTTATGATTGCCACTAGGACATATTTTTAACACACATACACTAGAAATATAAGCAAGCTCCTTTTATAAGTTTGAAGACAGATTTAAAATTAAATTAACAAAACATCTGCTAAGTTCGCACTTGTATTTCAGTGTTTAGATGATCACTGAAGCGAAGCTCAGCTCCATGATTTCATCAAACTGTCCTCATGTCAAGGTTGAGCCACCTGGTGCAGTGTGATGCCTCCGGCGTCTTCCAGTTTTTGTGCCTCTTGTGAAGCTCGGTCCAGGTACGAATAAGCTACGCGCACATAGAAAAGTCAAACAATTAGGCATGTTAGCAATATATGTTGACGTGGCAACTGACAATCAACATGTTTTTTTTGTCATTATTATACAAAATGTACTCGTGACAGACCCTATGATCTTATCATATCTTTGCTTATCTTCTAAGATTTACAGCAAGTTATGCTCGAATTAATATGTTTGTGTAAATATATACTTGCTTACATTTTGAGCCTGAATTCGCTACAATAGCTTGTAGTAGTCTTGGAATTGGTGGCATGTCGACTTCAACAATACCTTCAAGATATTGAACAACTTGACCCATTGTGGGTCGATCAAACTCATCTTCCTGAATACACCAAAATGCAACCTTGAAAGCTCTCTTCACCTGCTCCAAATGGACATCACCATGTAGATTGTTGTCCACCAGAGTCTCCACACCTCCCTCCAGTAATTTTCTTGCAACTTGCACAGGGAAATAGAGATAATCATCATTACTTATACCTGTATATTCTATAGTATTTCTCCTTCCTGATACAATTTCCAACAAAACCATGCCATAACTGTATACATCAACTTTTGCTGTAATAAAAGTTCCACTGAGCCATTCGGGTGCAAGATACCCTCTAGTTCCTCTCATTGTAGTGAGGACTTGACTAAACTCCCTTCCAAGGAATTTTGCCAGTCCAAAGTCTCCAATCTTTGGAATAAATGATGCATCGAGGAGTATGTTCTCTGGCTTAATATCACAATGTATGATACAATCCCGGCAACTATCATGCAAGTAGGCCAACCCTCTAGCCACTCCGAGAGCAATGTCATACCTAATGCTCCATTTCAAACCTGTAGCGCCACTACGAAATAAATGGGCATCAAGAGAATGATTTGGCATGTGTTCATACACAATTAACCTCTTGTCACCCTCGGTACAAAAACCAATTAGCTTAACTAAATTAATGTGCTGAATAACCCCAACTGATCTCACTTCAGCTCTGAATTGCTTCTCCCCTTGGCAAGCACCATCAAGCCTTTTAACTGCTATCACTGAGGAGCCATTTAGAAACCCCTTGAATACAGAACCAAAACCACCTGCCCCTAGCTTGTCCGAGAAGTTCTTTGTTGCACGCTGCAGATCGGCGTACCTAAACACGATAATGCCACCACCACTACCTTGAAGCTTTTTCATTCTTTGAGCATACGACCTCCTAATCATCAGTAGCAAGAAGAGTGACAGCAAACCAAAGGATACAACAATAGCACCAACGACAAGGCCAATGATTGTTCTTCTTCTGTTTTTCTGCAACTTTTCCAAGTCTCTTGCAGCAAGTCGAAGGTAAAGAGTAGCTTGTTTATTATTGCCAGTATCCCTACACTGTTTCTGCTTCACATTGGTCAGTTCATGATCCCAGACAAAACATCCATTCCCATCATCGGAATATGCAGTACAGTTGCAGTTGCCCAGACAGACCTGTGCACATCCACCTGCCCTCGTAGGATCTCCTATCTCGTGGCCGCTGTCGGGCAATTCTACACACGGCATAGGGTAGAACCCGTCATTCGTCACGCTTGTGTTGCTACCACAATCCAACGGAGTGTTCCTTGTGCAGCCACCTGTTCGGTCTTCCAACTCCCAGTCATCAGGCGATGATACGGAGAAGCCCTCCATACAGATGCAGCAAGGAAGCTTGTTCTCTTCACAAGTCGTGAAAGGTCCACAGGTGCCATACACATCGCACTGGCCGTTTGGGTTACTGTAGCCCGGTACCCACTCCTGTGCGGACTCCACCCACAGGAGTATCTTGGTTTGACCAGAGACATTCAGGGCGAAACGCACAATCTTCGCGTCATCGAGCACGGTGTACGTGAAGTACACCTCCTGCTCGTTGTTGACCAAGGTGAAGTTAATCAGCCGGCGACCTGTCATCTCCGGTATCGAGCCAAAGTAGTGCCCGTTCCATTTTCCGCTGGACCAGTATGGAGGTACGGCCGAGTTTTTCAGTGTTGCCAACCTGAACTCGACAGAATCGTCCGCCTCGTGCAACTCGTAGGTGTACATGCCAGAGGCAGGGTCTACCGAGTTCTTCCTGGAAACGAGACGGTGCTTCAGGCCTGTGACCTTGTCCCAGCCAAGCTTTGCTCCGGCTAGATGGGTGTCCGTCGGGTAATCAAAGCTTTGCCACAAGATATGAGAAGAGTTTGAGCTGTTGTACAGGACGAGGTTGCCGGTGTTCAGTAACGTGGCTCTGGTGTTGTTTGATATGGTGGTGTTAGCTTGGGTAGACCAGACGATGGACTTGCTGGTCTGGTCTATGATGACTAGGTTTCCATCACTGGAGATTGTGAGCTCCGGCGACGTGGGGCCGATGACAGGCTTATCGCCGTTGGCGACCCATGCTGGAGTGAACTTGGGTACTGTGTTGAACCATACGCCTAGGTACCAGTTGGAAGCATCGTGTGAGGACTTACTGAACGGTTGGAAGAATCCAAGCGCGAACCTGCCGTTGCCAGACACGAGCTTGTCTTTGCCGGAGAATCCCTGTCCAGCTGAGATGGTGTCCGTCGCCGCCGTGTGGCACGCCGGAATGTGCAGGGAGAGGAGGCCGAAGATGATGACGGCCATCATGCTCTTCGACATGGAATGGTGAACAACTGGATGGGCTGATTGCTTAGATTTTGGGGATGGGGAATTGCTGTTTCAGCGTGAGGATACGAGGAGTGAACAATTATATCCGCGTCATGAGTCTCACGACGTCTTAGAGAATTTGAATGCGACTGATATATCTAGATATGTATATGTACCGGCGGCTATCGATTGGATCTATGTGGAATAGCTCTTGAAGCTAAAGCCTGGATTGATTAGTAGTCAAATAACTCTTGATCAGACAGGTGACGTCCGTTGCAGCAAAGTCATCAGTCCTCTGTTATGTGGTGAAAATAATTGAATGACAACGACTCGCCCTTTGCAATATTAGAATACTTTTTGTGAAACATTCTCAGTCCAGACGCCTGACCTTGAAGTTTGGCCGATGACGGGTTTGAACTTTAAGGACTTGAATTTTTATCTACGTTTGTTTGCAGCCATGTTAGATAAGGACAGCCGAATACGAAAGTGATTAAACCATTGAACAGCTGCCATCTATGTTGGGGCATAGTGTTTAGGCCATCGACTCCAACCGTTGACCATCCACTGCCACGTATTTCCCTTCCTCATAAACTACCATGAAATCAATCGCCTGCAAAGGAATGGAAAATTATTTTCTTTCTCTTAGGCGATATCATTTTTGCATTACCCAATAGATCAACACACTGTATGGTAGTACCAACTAGAATCTAAACTCGCGTAGCCCTCTTATTAAACTGGTCAAACATCTCGAACAAATTGATGATACTACGGGGATGGGACATTAACTGCTAATGTTGTGTGAAGATGTCACATAAATGTTAGACCATCAAATAGGGGTCTGCTAGACTTCTAGTTACAAAAGCAGCACCGTTTGGCGCCTTTCTATTTTCTTTTCTTTTAGCCAGTTGTACTTAGTAAGATATATTACCCATAGAGGGAATAACATTCCAAGTTGGTGTTCACAAATTTCAGTGCACTCGTGCATCTTTTTCGTACCTTTATTCATATTCCAATAATATTGTTGAAGTACTCCCCGTGCAGTCTCTTTTTGTTCTATTTTTGGAACAAGCCAACACTTGATTAATCAGAAGCAACACTTTCAGCACAAACGAGTTGCCGAATGTAATCTGGCACCTCGCCTACCGACACAGCGCTAGCTTCATGAACCATGGACTAAGCGAGTACATGAGTAGCCACATTACAGACTCAATGAACCATGGATTAAACGAGTAAAGCAGATAGATTCAAAAGACTGAGCCTTCGCCTTGATATCCTGAAGTGCTGAAGCTGTTGATGATCTATCAGGCTGCATTGTAAGGACCCTGGAAATGGGCCTGACAGGAAATAATTGGTCTTGCTTACTGGTGCATCTGGATCTCCACGAATAACCAAATCTTCAGAAATCAAGATGCTACCTTCCTTGCGTGGAAAGCCTGTTTCTGCATGAGCTTCCCTAGTGGGTATCCGAAAGAAGAAGCAAATATTCACAACAGTTCAAAGATTAGCTTAGCACACTTTAGGTTGCCTTAAAAAATCTCTTTATGACTATTTTTGTTTGGAAATATCTCTGTACATAAGTACTTTTTAATTAGTAAAAATTGTACTGAAAACTCTCCCCCTAAGATTTTTTTTTGGATTTCATCGTCAGTCATGCCTGTTGAACACTGTTTATTGATCTGGAACTGGTTGGCGAAGAAAAACACGTGTGAACCAATGGTGCAAGAAACATGCCATGATTCTCATCATATGAACAGGAGGTGTAAATGAATACCATTGTTAAATTTTCACCTGTGTTGTGACTCGCAATCGTTGTTGGACCACAGATCGCCTTATCCGCCGTGGATTACTCAACCCTACTGCTGCACTATGTTACCAAGCCGACAAGTCGATCTCGCACCTTCTGACCGACAGTGCCTTTGCGAGGCAGGTATGGTTTCAGGTCCTAAGCCACTGGTCGCTCCAGCACATCTTCCCCCAGCCTGATGACACCCTTGAGAATGGTTCCAATCTGCTGTTGAGCGCGCGCACGGGCTATGCAAGAGTCAAAGGAGCACGTTCTATCATCTTGCTTACCATGTGTCCATGTGGAAACTGTGGCACCGTCAAAGCGATTGTGTGTTTCATCGTGCCACCCCCGAAGGCTCTAACCTAGTGGACGAGATCATCGACGAGGCCAATCTCTGGATGATGGCAGGTGCCAAAGCTCTTCGGCGGTTGCCCCTCCAAGCTCGACCAACAGATGCTGCTACTTAGACAGCTAGGGTAGCTGTACCGTTCTTTTGTTTTGCTCCATGCTTTGTTTCCATTTTCTCTAATAGCACGGTAGCCATATTACTGTACATTGAAAGGCATTAGAATATAAGTAATGTATTTTTTAAAGCTTAAGAATTAATGTCTTTCGGCATGATGATTTGGTATTGGTGCATATCAGAGTCTCAAGCAAAAATAAATAGTCAGGGAATTAAAATATACAACTGGAAAAAAGATATGGGTTCAATGTAAGAGAGGCTCTAATCTTAAAGCACATCAAATGGATCAATTTCCATCCACCCACAACCACAGGCATACTAACCATATTGCCTGAAAGTTTCATGAGAGCAGGAAGTACCGAAAATCTTGATAGAACTTAGGCATTTCACATGATAACTTAAACTCAGTGGCTACTGCATATTTAGGATACAACATATGACTAACTTGCAAAATAATAAAATTCAAAAAAAACTTGCAAAATAATACTAATAGAAGATAGGCTCTTCGAACCGTGCAATTGATTCACTTTTATTGAAGCACTGCCTCTCATACTTATCCATGGCAGTTTCTGTGTGGTCTGGTGTTAGAGAAACAGGAAGGTAACACTCCAATTTTTTGTCAGGGATCCAAGTTGTCAAGGATGACAAAACAATACTGCCGTCTTGTGTGGTCTTAGATACATCAGATTTTGCGCTCCGGATTTTGGCTAGATAGATAGACTGAAGTACGGGGAAATATAAGTAGTAGCAGGAACTCCAATGCGCCGGCAGACAGCAATGACATGAGAACAGGGCTTGTGAAGCAGTTGCGGCTTGTTGCATGAACATTTGGCACTTTTCTGATTACGTACCCTTTGGGCTTATTCATGGTACGAATGTATGCCGAGTTCAGTTATACAGTTGCATTCTTATGCCCCCACTGAACCTTAAAGTCACCAAAACAGACATTTGTATCCTCACTGTTCATACAGATCGTGTCATGCTTCCAGGATTTTTGCAGTTCCGAATTCAAGTAATCTTGGACGCGAATGGGGTATCTCATTGATGGATCACTGACAACACTTGCATTCTTTATGTACGCTTCCATGCACTTGAATGTCACATCCACTATCTGTAACAGCCCAGAGTTTGAGCAACTAAAAACCCGAGTAAAATTTTCGCTTTTTGTTGCATTGCATCATGGCATCCACTTTCAACTTGCTAAACCACCCACAAATGAGTTTGGCACCAATTACAAACAAATGCCAAACTTGGTTCAACCAACTTCACAATCATGAGAGCATTCAACTCGCAAAATACAAATCCTTGTCATCTTATATTTGTCAAGTAAGTTCCAAGAGTCTGGAAATAATATTTCTCAATTGTAATAATTTTTCCAAAAGAGCAACCTTTTTGAATTTAGCAAAATGCCCTATTTTGAAACTATAAACAAATATTGTCAAAAACATTTTATTTGGAGACACCAAAATTAGGGGAGCTTCATATTGAGTTTGGGAGGCTACTGGAATTTTTCTCACATTTTTACAAAATGTTTAAATGCCTCATTTAATTCAAAACATGTGCTGGTTTTAAATTTAAACAGAAAATGACCTATTTGTAATTCCAGGAGGACCTGTCCGTGAGGTAAGAAATTCTGCCAGGGGCCTAATTGCAAAACCGGCGTCTTCTTCGCTGTAGCGACCGAGCAGAGCAGCTCGGCCGCACCAGCTCGACGCCGCTGCGTCCCCGATGCCGCGCCCGAGCCCCCTGCCCTGCCTTCACTGCCAGGAGAGCCGCCCCACGAGCCCCCTCTCCCTATCCACTCGCTTCTCTCCCCGTTTCCCCCACTCTCTCTCTCCCCGGCGAGCTCCATAGCCGCCATGGCCACCGAGCTCCCCGCCGTCGGTTGAGCACGCGAGGAGCACATCGACGACCACTAGAAGCTCCGCCGTACTCTCCTCTCTCTCCTCGTGGAAGGAATCGATCCGCGACGTAGGGAATCACCGCCGTCGTTCGAGTTCGTCCCCGTCACCGACGCCGCTTCGCCGAGCTCCGCCCCGACGCGTTGGTCCATCTCCGGCCACCCCGACATCCCCAACGCGCCGTGGTGAGCCCCTGGCCTTCCTGGCCCCCTCCCCTCCCCTCCGAGCTCGTCCCCTAGCTCGGCATCGCCGAGCGCGCGCACGCCCAGCACGGCGTCGTCGCCGTTCTTTCCCTCGCTAGGCCGGCCGTGGAGACGGCCTAGGCCGGGCCGCAGGCTGGATGTCTCGGGCCCTTAGCCGGCCTTTTCTCCGGCCCACGCCGGCCTGGAGGCTGAGCGCCTCTGGCACGAGGCCGGCCTCTGGCACGAGGCCGGCCTCGGAGCCAGCCTAAGCTGGGCTGGGGGCCGGACCCCTCGGATGCTAGGCCGGCCTGCCAGCCGGCCCAGACCGGGCTGGAGGCCGGGTATACTGTTTTTTTAGGGGTTCTTTTTTCATTTTCCCCTCCCTTCTGCGCATGTTCCCCGCTCCTCCCCCGCGACGTAGGGACAGCGACTCGATGATTCCTTCATGTTCCATCGCCCTCTCGCGGAGTCGAGTACATAAAATATTTATCGTTGGATTTAAAATAATCAAAAGTAAATATTTAAAAAGAGGAATTCAAAAATTAATAACTTTTAATCGGGGCATCCGAAAAATGTGTTCCTTATATCGAAATGCTCAGAAAAATGTGCATTAATCCGTAGCATCATCTTCATGCATATTTAAATGATCTATAGCACAGGAAAGCATAAAAACAAGGAAGGAGCTTGATCTTTCTCTCTTGTTGAGTAATTATCTCGCACCCCCTTTAAAATTGGTAGAACTTGTTATAATAATTCCAGTGCATTAAAATGTCATGCCATCATGTGTTTGCGCATTGCATTTATTGGAACATGTGTGATGATTGATTGTTCTCCCGTGTGTTATGCTTCAATAGATCAAGCAGCCGGGGTTACTCCACAATACCCCGAGGATCCATACTACCAGCACCTTGATCAAGGCAAGCGTAATCCCCCCTCTGAGCATGTCTTATCCTATATTTCCGCAATTATTTTCTCCACTATAATATTGCATGCGGTTCCAAATGTCAATTTTATTGGATTAGAGTATCCTATAGTTACATTAAGATTCCGATGCCAATACCTGTTCCCCTCCTATTATCCATAGGATTGTATTGTTGGCCTGAGATACTTACTATGCTATGTTGATGCTTAGCCATGCTTAGTAAATCACATAGCTATACGATGGATGGTTTGTGGTGGAAACAGGTGATGAGATAAATGGTTGTTGGTGGAGAAATTGTGGTGACGGATAATAAAATGCTAAAAGGTGGGGATGAGAGGCCACTGTGGTTGTGGTGTTTTGTCTCGTTCTCGCCGCCTAGGTGCGAGTTCTATACCTCTTGAACCAAGACTGAGCGTGCAACCATGCGTGAGGCCTATGCATTTGCAGGAACCCTCATAGACTAAATAACTCGGGCGGGGCTAGCCAGGGTCCTCTAGTTCGGGCTTCCATTTGCGCGTGCGTGATGATGGTGGGATGAACTGAGATGAGGATGGTGGTGTTAGGAAAATGAGTGGCCACGGGGCAGGTGTTGATCCGCTGCTCCGTCCTCACTGATGATCCTGGAAAGTCCTTAACGAGGGAGAAGTCGACACCGCTCCCACCCAGCCGGCTTTCCAAGGAAGAGAGCTAATGATCAGGTAATGGGCCGGACGGTACGCGTGGCAAACATTTGTACACCCCTGCAGGGTTAAATCTTTTCGAAAAGCCGTGTCCGCGGTTATGGACGAACTTGGGAAGTGAAGGTAAGATCATAGAATAACTTTAACGGAATGATTAAAAACTGGGTACTAGAGGTACCACTCACAGATGCAAGGTGAGCTTCCTCGAGGGTGATTCGGGGAGGTGCCTTTGATGAACAGGTACAATGGTTGATGGTTGATGATGAGAAGGTGATGAAAGAAAGAGTTACTTCTTACCTCTTTTGAAAATATTCTGAATAGTCGATGCCTTTGAGTTATGTTTTCATAAATAAAATCAGCTTTATGCAAAACAACCATAAAACTTGAAAGCCTCATCGAGCTAAAGCTCTATATATAATCTTGCGAGTTCGTCGAACTCAACGTCGTTTGTTTTGTTTCAGAGGAGGACTTCACCGACCTCGAAGGTGGGTTCTTTGTGGACGTCGACGAGTAGTCTGGGGTTCCCAGGTGGCAGCTTGGGACATCCCGGAACAGCTGGCGTTGATGTTTATCTGTAGGCCTCTTAGGCCATATTTGGTTCTTGTTGTTTAGAACAACCTAATTTGCTTCCGCTTGTTGTAATGTTGGGTCTGTGACCTCTGGTTGTCATTTGCTATCTTTCTCTATTATAAGAGTTGAACTATATGATTTGTGTCGTAGAGTCTGTGATGTGCCAGTTGTTCCACAAGTCTTGATCTCTCTATTATGCATTGAGGGTTGTGCCTGTGTTAAGGCATCAATCGGGGTGTTGCGTTGCCGATGATCCATTCCGAGCAACGCCTGCCAAAGGTTTTGGCCGGGGATTGGTAAACCCGTAACCTCCGGTTGTATCGCTTAACCGGTGACACACAGCATCACTGTATAACAGTCAGGTCGGGCGCCACAAGTTGGTATCAGAGCAGTACTGCCTGTAGGAAACCCTTCTACTGGTCGATGTTGAGTCTAGTGTTTGTGAAAATATTTTAACCTAAAAATGAGTTGTGAAAACCATCTTAGGATTCTTTTTACTCCTTATCTGGTTACCCTCTAATCTCGGAGCAATCTTACCTCGATTTGACTTAAAGGTTTTACTCCTCGTCTGTTACTTCAAAATGATTAGAAACGGGGTGGGTTCGACCTTTAGTGTTATGTGTACGTTGCTCCCGCTGCGTTGCAATCCCAAATCAACTCAGATGTTTCTACCGAATCAAATCATTTGATCCTTTCTTTGGGTTTTAACCCACGGACTTGAACATAAGGTCCCGGATTGTGTCAACTAGAGTGTGTTAAGTTGTGATTTCTTAACTCTCACTAGTAGCACATGATGCTGATCTTTGACCCAAGTTCTATCTTGTTGTTTTCCTTCTCGCAAAGTATTATCGTCCCTAGTCTGTGTACTTGTGTAGACGCTAATGCTATTGTTCGACCATTCGGAGAAAGATACTAACTGTGTCATTGTCAAATCTCCAGAATGGCTCGAGGAGGCCGTGGAGGCCGTGGTGGTCGCGGTAACCACAATGATGATGAGGATGATCTGCCGCCACCACCCTCGATGGCTGAGGTCTTGATGGCCATTGAGGAGAACCGTGGGCGCAATGAGCGCTTGCTTGAACAGTTGGTGCAGCAGAATGCACGGAGGAACGAGTGCAACACTCTCACTGAGTTCTGCGCTCGCAGCCACCCACTTTGCTGATGCTAAGGAGCCACTGGAAGCTGATGATTGGCTTCGTGCTTTGGAGCGCAAGTTCTCCGCGCTGCATGTTCCATTGGCGGAGCAAGTCAACTTTGCCACCTACCTCTTGGTTGGTGCTGCTGGCTGTTGGTGGGAAAGCCATGTGGCTTTGTTTCCAGCCAACCATGTCTTCACCTGGGCTGATTTCCGCACTGCCTTCCGTGCTGAGTACATTCCCCAGCCATCATGGATTGAAGAGGAGGGAGTTCCTGGATTTGCAACAGGGACGGATGGACCTCCGCACTTATGGTCGTGAGTTCAACCATCTCTCCGTTACGCCCCAAGGGACGTGACCAATGATGCTGACAAGCAAGAGCTGTTCCGCAAGGGTCTGACTCCGCAGCTCCGCTATGAGCTATTGCCCTTCAGGTTCCAGACCTATCAGGAGCTGTTCAACCAGGCTTTCACTCTCGAGCAAGGAAGAAAGAACTGAAGCTTCCAAGAGGCCCGCACATGGGGATCACCAGAGTTCCTCGGGTTCTGAGAGCAAGAAGCGCAGGGTCTTTGTCCCCTACAGCGCTGTGCCACGTGCTCCATTCATGCCAAGAGCCGCAGGATACAGGCCACCTCCTCCGCGCCCCACTACTTCGACACTTGGGGTAGGCGGGAGTGGGTACCGTCCTATGCTACCTGCTCCACCTGGAGTCACTTGCTACACCTGTGGCCAGGCTGGTCACTACTCCAGGGAGTGCCCCCAGAAGACACCTCTCGTGATAACTCCTGCACGAGCCCCTGCCACTCCAGTTGGCAAGGCTGGACCTATTGTGCGTGGTCGCCTGAACCACATCTCTGCTGAAGAAGCTGAAGAGGACCCCGGCATTCTCATGGGTGAGTTACGAATCAATGGCAATTCAGCTATAGTTTTGTTTGACTCTGGAGCATCGCATTCATTCATATCCATAGCATTTGCCAAAGATCACAAATACCGTTTGAGAAAATGAGACGTCCCTTGGAGATCTCCACTCCGGGCTCCAAATGGCAAACCGATGGGATTACTCCTGAGGTCCAGATTAACCTGGGTTCCACCTCCTTTCCTTATGCGTTGGTAGCCCTAAGGTCAAAGGCATTGATGTCATATTGGGCATGAATTGGCTAGTAAAATACCGGGCCAACCTGGATTGTGCTGCCAAGACCATCACCGTGACCGCCCTTCCGGCGACATTGTGGAGTATTGGTCCGCACTCTCATGCCCTCCATCATCCATCATTCCCCTCTCACCGAGATCACCTTTGCTTCATGGAAGGTACTACCCCTCCCGAAATACATGAGATACATGTGGTGTGTGACTTCCCGGATGTGTTCCCGGAAGAATTGCCTGGCATGCCACCTGATCGAAGTGTGGAGTTTGTCATAGAATTGCTCCCGGTACTGCTCCAATTTCCAAGAAGCCCTACCGTATGCCGGTGGAAGAGTTGGCTCTGTTGAAAGAGCAAATTGATCAACTGTTAGCAAAGGATTTCATCCAGCCTAGCAGTTCACCTTGGGGTTGTCCGGTACTCTTTGTCAAGAAGAGAGATTCTACCGTGCCTCGTCTAGTCTCTGACTATAGACCGTTGAATGCGGTGACAATCAAGAACAAGTATCCTATTCCTCGCATCAATGATCTGTTGGATCAGTTAGCTGGTGCAACGGTATTCTCCAAGATGGATCTGAGGTCAGGCTACCATCAGATCAAAATCAGAAAGGAGGATATCCCAAAGACGGCATTTGTTACTCGCTATGGCTCATATGAGTATACCGTCATGTCCTTTGGTCTCACAAATGCTCCAGCTACTTTCATGAGGCTCATGAACTCCATCTTCATGGATTATCTTGACAAGTTTGTCGTCATTTACATATCGATGACATCCTCATCTATTCCAAAACCAATGAAGAGCATGAGGAACATCTTCGTTGGTTCTGACACGACTTCGAGAACACCGCCTCTATGCCAAGTTCTCCAAGTGTGAGTTTTGGTTGGATAATCTTGTCTTCCTTGGTCATGTGATATCCGCTGGTGGTGTGGCTGTCATTCCCGACAAGATTCAGTCCATTCTGGATTGGAAAACTCCAATGTCAGTCAAGGACATCCGTAGCTTTCTCGGATTGGCAGGTTACTACCGCCGATTCATCGAAGGTTTCTCCAAGATAGCCAAGGCCCTGACTGACCTTCTCAAGAAGGACAAAAGTTTGTATGGTCGGCCGAAGCTGAAGAGAGCTTCAAAACACTGAAAGCCAAACTCACGTCCGCTCCTGTGCTTGTCTGCCGGACACAGCAAGGATTTCGTCGTCTTCTGTGACGCCTCTCTACAAGGTTGGGCTGTGTGCTAATGCAAGATGGCCATGTGGTGGCATATGCTTCTCGCCAACTTAAGCCGCATGAGTACAACTACCCAACTCATGATCTAGAACTTGCCGCTGTGGTTTATGCTTTGAAGCAATGGAGACCATACCTGTTTGGTAACCGTTGCGAGATCTTCTCGGATCACAAGAGTCTGAAGTACCTCTTCACCCAGCCGGATTTAAATCTCAGGCAAAGGCGTTGGTTGGAGTTAATCAAGGACTATGATGTGAGTCTGAACTATCAACCCGGCAAAGCAAACGTCGTGGCTGACACGCTAAGTCGAAGTCATATTGCAACAATCTGATGATTGAAGAGGCCCAACCTGCCCTCCATGAAGAGTTGCCCGTTTGAACCTGGAAATTGTTCCCTCTGGCTACCTTGCAAATCTGGAGATCAAATCTACTCTTGTAGACAGATTAAGGATGCTCAAACGTGACAAGGGTATTCTGAAAATCAAGGAGAACATTGCTAGCGGGAAGGCCAAATGTTTTTCAATCAATGAATCCGGAGTTGTTTATTTTGGTGACCGCTTGGTTGTGCCAAAGAAACAAAATTGAGAGGGCTGATCCTCCAAGAAGCTCATGAATCTCCTCTCTCTATTCATCCCGGTAGTACCAAAATGTACCAAGACCTTCGCCACAATTCTGGTGGACTCGGATGAAGCGAGAAATTGCTAGGTATGTTGCTGAATGCGACACCTGTCGACGGGTAAAGGCTGAACATCAAAGGCCTGCCGACACTCTTCGCCCTATTGCTATTCCCGAGTGGAAATGGGATGAAATTGGTATGGACTTCATTACGGTCTGCCGAAGTCTCCAAAGGGAACGATGCCATCTGGGTCATCATTGATCGACTATCAAAAGTGGCTCACTTCCTCCCTGTTCGTGTGGACATTACTGCTGCCAAGTTGGCAGACCTGTATATCTCTCGTATCGTCGTCCTTCACGGCATTCCCAAGAAGATAATTTCTGATCGTGGAAGCCTATTCACCTCCAAGTTTTGGACTAGTTTCCAAACTGCTATGGGAACTCATCTTAACTTCAGCACCGCGTTCCATCCTCAAACTGATGGTCAGACTGAGAGAGTGAACCAAGTCTTGGAAGACATGCTTCGGGCATGTGTAATCTCTTTCGGCAAGGATTGGGAAAAGTATCTCCCTTTCGCGGAGTTCTCCTACAACAACAGCTATCAAGCTAGTCTGGGCATGGCTCCATTCGAGGTTCTCTATGGAAGAAAATGCCAAACTCCTCTAAATTGGTCTGAAACCGGAGAGAGGGCACTCTTTGGTCCGGATATTATCAATGAAGCTAGGAGAAGGTTAGAATCATATGGGAGAATCTGAAGATTGCTCAGTCTAGGCAGAAGAGCTACTATGATAAGCACCATCAGGAAATTCACTATGAAATTGGTGATAAAGCTTATCTCCGCGTCTCTCCCCTTCGTGGCGTTCGCCGCTTTGATATCAAAGGGAAATTGGCCCCTCGCTATGTTGGCCCTTCACCGTTCTGGCCAAGCGAGGAGATCTTTCTTATAAGTTGGAATTACCGGTCATATTCCGAATGTACATGATGTGTTTCATGTCTCTCAATTTTGCCGGTGTTTCAAAGATCCTATCCATGGGGTCAATCATGAGGAGTTGGATCTTCAGGAAGATCTCACATATCGCGAGCATCCTATCCGTGTCCTGAATGAAGCCGAAAGGAAGACCCGTAACAAGACTACCAAGTTCCTCAAAATTCAGTGGTCTCACCATTCCAAGGAAGAAGCAACTTGGGAGCGAGAGTCTAGTCTTCGTGAGGAGTATCCTGACTTCTTTCCGCAACCGTAGAATCTCGGGACGAGATTCCTGTAAGGGGGGTAGATTTGTAACAGCCCAGAGTTTGAGCAACTAAAAACCCGAGTAAAATTTTCGCTTTTCGTTGCATTGCATCATGGCATCCACTTTCAACTTGCTAAACCACCCACAAATGAGTTTGGCACCAATTACAAATAAATGCCAAACTTGGTTCAACCAACTTCACAATCATGAGAGCATTCAACTCGCAAAATACAAATCCTTGTCATCTTATATTTGTCAAGGAAGTTCCAAGAGTCTGGAAATAATATTTCTCAATTGTAATAATTTTTTCCAAAAGAGCAACCTTTTTGAATTTAGCAAAATGCCCTATTTTGAAACTATGAACAAATGTTGTCAAAAACATTTTATTTGGAGACACCAAAATTAGGGGAGCTTCATATTGAGTTTGGGAGGCTACTGGAATTTTTCTCACATTTTTACAAAATGTTTAAATGGCTCATTTAATTCAAAACATGTGCTGGTTTTCAATTTAAAACAGAAAAGGACCTATTTGTAATTCCAGGAGGACCTGTCCGTGAGGTAAGAAATTCTGCCAAGGGCCTAATTGCAAAACCGGCGTCTTCTTCGCTGTAGCGACCGAGCAGAGCAGCTCGGCCGCACCAGCTCGACGCCGCTGCGTCCCCGATGCCGCGCCCGGGCCCCCTGTCCTGCCTTCACTGCCAGGAGAGCCGCCCCACGAGCCCCTCTCCCTATCCACTCGCTTCTCTCCCCGTTTACCCCACTCTCTCTCTCTCTCCCTAGCGAGCTCCATAGCCGCCATGGCCACCGAGCTCCCCGCCGTCGGTTGAGCACGCGAGGAGCACATCAACGACCACTAGAAGCTCCGCCGTACTCTCCTCTCTCTCCTCGTGGAAGGAATCGATCCGCGATGTAGGGAATCACCGCCGCCGTTCGAGTTCGTCCCCATCACCGATGCCGCTTCGCCGAGCTCCGCCCCGACGCGTTGGTCCATCTCCGGCCACCCCGACATCCCCAACGCGCCGTGGTGAGCCTCTGGCCTTCCTGGCCCCTCCCTCCCCTCCTAGCTCGTCCCCTTGCTCGGCATCGCCGAGCGCGCGCACGCCCAGCACGGCGTCGTCGCCGTTCTTTCCCTCGCTAGGCCGGCCGTGGAGACGGCCTAGGCCGGGCCGCAGGCTGGATGTCTCGGGCCCTTAGCCGGCCTTTTCGCCGGCCAACGCCGGCCTGGAGGCCGAGCGCCTCTGGCACGAGGCCGGCCTCGGAGCCAGCCTAAGCTGGGATGGGGGCCGGACCCCTCGGCTGCTAGGCCGGCCGGCCAGCCGGCCCAGACCGGGCTGGAGGCCGGGTATACTGTTTTTTTAGGGGTTCTTTTTTTCATTTTCCCCTCCCTTCTGCGCATGTTCCCCGCTCCTCCCCCGCGACGTAGGGACAGCGACTCGATGATTCCTTCATGTTCCATCGCCCTCTCGCGGAGTCGAGTACATAAAATATTTATCGTTGGATTTAAAATAATTAAAAGTAAATATTTAAAAAGAGGAATTCAAAAATTAATAACTTTTAATCGGGGCATCCGAAAAATGTGTTCCTTATATCGAAATGCTCAGAAAAATGTGCATTAATCCGTAGCATCATCTTCATGCATGTTTAAATGATCTATAGCACAGGAAAGCATAAAAACAAGGAAGGAGCTTGATCTTTCTCTCTTGTTGAGTAATTATCTCGCACCCCCTTTAAAATTGGTAGAACTTGTTATAATAATTCCAGTGCATTAAAATTTCATGCCATCATGTGTTTGCGCATTCCATTTATTGGAACATGTGTGATGATTGATTGTTCTCCGTGTGTTATGCTTCAATAGATCAAGCAGCCGGGGTTACTCCACAATACCCCGAGGATCCATACTACCAGCACCTTGATCAAGGCAAGCGTAATCCCCCCTCTGAGCATGTCTTATCCTATATTTCCGCAATTATTTTCTCCACTATAATATTGCATGCGGTTCCAAATGTCAATTTTATTGGATTAGAGTATCCTATTATTGCATTAAGATTCCGATGCCAATACCTGTTCCCCTCCTATTATCCATAGGATTGTATTGTTGGCCTGAGATACTTACTATGCTATGTTGATGCTTAGCCATGCTTAGTAAATCGCATAGCTATACGATGGATGGTTTGTGGTGGAAACAGGTGATGAGATAAATGGTTGTTGGTGGAGGAAATTGTGGTGACGGATAATAAAATGCTAAAAGGTGGGGATGAGAGGCCACTGTGGTTGTGGTGTTTTGTCTCGTTCTCGCCGCCTAGAAGCGAGTTCTATACCTCTTGAACCAAGACTGAGCGTGCAACCATGCGTGAGGCCTATGCATTCGCAGTGCAGGAACCCTCATAGACTAAA
Organism: Poa pratensis; assembly: GCA_947311845.1. NCBI lineage: Eukaryota > Viridiplantae > Streptophyta > Magnoliopsida > Poales > Poaceae > Poa > Poa pratensis. The sequence continues at coordinate 20,369,170 of CAMZMU010000128.1, forward strand.
TAACTCGGGCGGGACTAGCCAGGGTCCTCTAGTTCGGGCTTCCATTTGCGCGTGCGTGATGATGGTGGGATGAACTGAGATGAGGATGGTGGTGTTAGGAAAATGAGTGGCCACGGGGCACGGTGTTGATGATCCGCTGCTCCGTTCTCACTGATGATCCTGGGATAGTCCTTAACGAGGGAGGAGTCAACACCGCTCCCACCCAGCCGGCTTTCCACGGAAGAGAGCTAATGATCAGGTAATGGGCCGGACGGTACGCGTGGCAAACATTTGTACACCCCTGTAGGGTTAAATCTTTTCGAAAAGCTGTGTCCGCGGTTATGGACGAACTTGGGAAGTGAAGGTAAGATCATAGAATAACTTGAACGGAATGATTAAAAACTGGGTATTAGAGGTACCACTCACGGATGCAAGGTGAGCTTCCTCGAGGGTGATTCGGGGAGGTGCCTTTGATGAACAGGTACAATGGTTGATAATGGTTGATGATGAGTAAGGTGATGAAAGAAAGAGTTACTCCTTACCTCTTTTGAAAATATTTATGAATAGTCGATGTCTTTGAGTTATGTTTTCATAAATAAAATCAGATTTATGCAAAACAGCCATAAAACCTTGAAAGCTTCATCGACCTAAAGCTCTATATGTAATCTTGCGAGTTCGTCGAACTCAACGTCGTTTGTTTTGTTTCAGAGGAGGACTTCACCGACCTCGAAGGTGGGCTCTTTGTGGACGTCGACGAGTAGTCTGGGGTTCCCAGGTGGCAGCTTGGGACATCCCGGGATAGCTGGCGTTGGATATTTATCTGTAGGCCTCTTAGGCCATAATTTGGTTATTGTTGTTTAGAACAACCTATTTTGCTTCCGCTTGTTGTAATGTTGGGTCCGTGACCTCTGGTTGTCATTTGCTATCTTTATCTATTATAAGAGTTGAACTATAATGATTTGTGTCGTAGAGTCTGTGATGTGCCAGTTGTTCCACAAGTCTTGGTCTCTCTATTATGCATTGAGGGTTGTGCCTGTGTTAAGGCATCAATCGGGGTGTTGCGTTGCCGATGATACATTCCGAGCAACGCCTGCCAAAGGTTTTGGCCGGGGATTGGTAAACCCGTAACCTCCGGTTGTATCGCTTAACCGGTGACACACAGCATCACTGTATAACAGTCAGGTCAGGGCACCACACTATCTCTGTGAGAGGAAGGTACTTTATCCACTTCAAGACCAGGTTATATACATCAGCCACGTTAGTGCTCATGATGCCATACCTAGCTCCATTTGTGTCATGCAACAGTGACCACTTCTCCATTGGTTTCTGATGGATCCAGTCAGAGAACTTTGCTATCTTGTAGCTGTTGTCATCAGCATCATCTCCTTCCTCCTTATCCTCCACTGGATCAAATTGGTTGCGTGAGCTTTGTACTTGAAGCTCTGTTTCACCATGCTCAACAGACTCCTGCTGTGTTTCCCCATTAGGACGGCCTTCTTTCTCTGCCATATATTTCAATGTCAGTTTGTCTAGCTCCCTCCAGATGTCAACAAACTTACTTTCTCGCTTCTGCTGACAAAGCAGCTTGAACATCATCATCAACTCTTTGTCGCCAAAATACGCCAAGAAGTCATCCGCTAGGTGTTCCATGCACCACCTGTTTTGAACATCTCTCCTTGGATGGGGTTCTTGCTGGCTATTCTGAATGTCATCTATAGCACTGATCAACTCCCTTCTGTAGTCGTGTATAATGCAGACACCAGATCGCTCCTTCACGACTCCTCGCTTGACATTCCTCAGAAACCACAGCCAGCTCTCCTTGGTCTCGCCCTCGACCACAACACATGCTACTAGGACAGCGTAATCATTAACATCTATTGCTGCAGCTGTCAACAGAACCCCTTGATATTTCCCGCAAAGTGGTGTGCCATTAACACAAAGGACAGGACAACAATACTTAAAGGTTTGTATACATTCAGCAAACGCCCAAAATAAACGGTTGAGGACTCGGAATTGTTGAACTCTGGACGGTGATTGGAAATCTTCATGGCCCGGAACCTGAAATCCATCAACTCTGCAGGGTGATCGGAGATCTTCATAGCCCGGAACCTCTGTATCCTTGATGTCCAAAAAACCACCAAGGTTTTGAAGGTACCTTGGGGCATGGTTGTGTGAATCATAAAAGTACGGAACCGCTTCTCAAGAAGGTTATATCTTGACAAAGATTTCGTCCCAGGAAACACAATTGGTGCCAATTGGGAGTAATCGCCGTTTGCGGCCTTGAGCAGAACATCATAGTGCCTGGTTTCAGAGGATTCCACGTACAACATGAACTTCTGGATCACATTTCTGCTCTTTATTTTCTTGGCAAAGGAACGCCAGCATTTGTCAGTTAGAATAAAATAGTTCTCCAAATCAAAATACTCTAAAGTCTCATATGGATCGAAAGACCATTCTGGATCGCACTTAGAGTTTCCGAAGATTCCCCACCGTTCAGGGATGTATTGCTTGAGAAACCCCATAACAAAGAGATCATGTGTTTCTGGATGAAGTCGGAACAGCTTGAAGATCCAGAGCTGTAGATCCACCATTGACATCGACTGCGGCTGGGGTGAGAGCTCACCGATTATGTGTGTGCATCCATCCAAATCTTCACCCCTCAGAGGGGAAAGAGCAATATGTTCCCGCCATTGCAGTTGCCTGTGCCCATAGTACACAGCGATCTGCGTTGTTCCCTGATCCTGCACCAGACGTGGACACAACATCGTCACATCGATGCAGAAGGTTCAGTCATTTGGACGAATCAAACAAGACAGTGACAAACCATGGGATGATGCAATGCAATTTATTCAGACAAGTCCAACAGGGAAGCAAAAAAATGGTGGGGATTTGCTACAGTGTAGGCCAAAAGAAGTATAGACCTGTGGCTTGCGAGGCTTCCTCGCCGTGGCCTTCCGCTTCCTCCCGCCGGCGGTGGCACCCTGCGAGCTCAGAACACAGAGACTTTAATAGACAGGGGGCGGAAAATCTCGTTCCATTTGGAGGATGGCGAGGAGAGGAGAACCGACGGGATTGGTGGAGGGGGACGCGTCGGCGCCGGCAATGGATGGGTCTGCAGGGGCGACGGCGGCGTGCGGTTTCACCGCAGCGCTGTGGGACCGAGACCGGGTCGAGGGGCCCTCGCGCTTCTCCATGACGCCTTTCTCATTGGGTTTCCGTCAGCCGAGGATCTCCACAGGGTAGACGGCATTCAGCTGAATATTCCGTTATTTAATTCTCAGGCAACCATTTCTGTGTGGAAGTCCAATGATGATGCAGTCCCCATTAGAGTGCTTGAGAAGGTCTGGTTTCATGTTCAGTGAGTACCTTATGCTCTGCGTCACTTTCTTGGCTTTTGGGCGGTTGGTACGCTCATTGGGACGACTCTTGACGTGGATCTCGTCACCTACCGGAGCCGTGGTATTGTTCGCATTCTCGTGGGCATGTTGGATTCGAAGGTGCTGGAAAAACGCACAGCAGATGATGGTCCGTATGTGGGTGCTTCGTGTGTGGTGAGACTCAAGGAGTATGGGTTCTATTTCAGTCAGGAGCCTGCGGAGTTCGTTCCGGATCCCAACTTTGTTCCCTTCTTTTGGCGCCGTAAGGGTGACGACGCCGATGATGAGGAGGGCAAGGAGCATGGCTTCGAGGGCTCTTTGGGTCAGGACTCCAATGGATCACTCTCCAACAACATGGACGTTGATGGTAGTACATCGTCCGAGACACCGATTGGTAACAATGCCGCTACACCCGGTGATCATGTTGGTTCCGTGATGGCTATAACCCCGTACAACTCATCTCCTAGCACTCCGAGAGGTCGGGAGATTGTGGAGATGATTCGTCGTTCCTCGCCGAGTTTGCTGCGTCCTATGACGAGGACAGTGCCGATGGTCGTCCTTGACAGCGTTGGTGTCGCTGCCCCCGTTGGGCTGCAGCCCCAGGTCGGCCTCACTGGCTTGGGTGCAGCAGCTGCTCCGGCTGGCCCATGGCAGGCGGACTGCAGCCCAGGCCGAGGTGCAGCAGCGGCTGGACTGGGCCGTGGTGCGCAGGACGGGGCGCTGGATGATGCTCCGGCTGTCGCCGGGCTGGGCCGGGAGGAGGCTGCTACCTCGACTTCGCCTCCTCCGGTCGTTGCGCCTGGGCTTGCTTCGGTCAGGCCTGAGGCGATGGGTCTGGACAGTGGCCCAGATGCCGGGGGCGTCGCGCATGGACTGGCACACCTGGAGGGCAGCGAGGGGTTGGTCTCCAGGGAGGCTTCTACTTCGCCGCAGCCTCCCGTGGATGGACCGATCCCTCACGCTGCCTTGTCGAGTGTGACCTCGACTCCGACACAGGTCCACTCGCCTAGCATGGCTCAGCTCGGGGCTGTGGTGATGGATGGGGAGGCTGCTACATCGCCTAGGCCGTCCCATGCCATCACTAATCCGAGGACCACGCGCATGGAGGGTCGCATCGGCACGCCATCCACGCTGCCAGCCCGTCGCAGCGACAGGTTCGGGGTGGATGTGGATGGAGCTTCCGCCACCGACGAGGACTCCTTGTCCAAGGCTATGCGCCGTAAGGCGGCGCGTAACTTGGACTATTCTGGTATGGATTTAAATTCGAAGTCTTTTCTCTCTTTTTCGCCACAATCTATCCATTCTAAACTGCGTAGTGTAGGTTTTAATCTTGGTAACAGTCAATCTCAAGTTCATGTTTCAACTAAAGTCTTGAGACATATGGAATTTGACCGTCCACGGTTATTCCTAAAGTCTCGACTGGGTTGTCTTCCACCTATGATGATGAGGATGAAGCGATTGCCACATCAGATGGTCAGCTTATTTCTCATCTAATTGGTGAAGTGTTGGATGGTGGTTTGGATGATGACGGCTTGAGTTCATTATATGAGCTAAAAGCATCCGGTCGGAAATCTAAATCTACTGCCAACAGGTCACGGAAACGGACCAAGTTATCCAAATCCCCCACAGTTTCCCGATGAATGGCATGTTTGCAAATAGCAGAGGTTTTGGTGACCTGGCTAAACACTTGCATTTCCTGATTGTATTCGGAACCATAATTTGGATTTCTTAGCAATTTCAGAGACGGGTAGACGTGAGTTCTCACAATCTCTCCTGAACCGTGCTTCGGGCAGTTTAGAGTTTGAGTGGTACTCACAGCCCCTCATGGCCACTCCGGAGGCATTTTACTAGGCGTCAGGACTGATACCATGGATGTTTTGGAGGTTACGGATGGCGATTTTCATATCAAAATGCACATCCGTAATAAATCCAATAACTTCACCTGGAGTCTTGTCGCCGTGTATGGGCCAGCTCAGGAAGTGGCTAAGACCTCTTTTCTCTGTGATATGGTAAACTTGGCAAAAGATAACCCCTACCCTTTGATCATTGGTGGGGATTTCAATCTGCTACGGTTTCCATTCGAGAAAAGTAAGGGTCGGTTCGACAACCGTTGGCCTCTTTTGTTCAACGCAGTCATTGACAGCTTGAACTTAAGAGAGATAACGATGGTGGGGAGACAGTTCACTTGGGATAATTCCCTACCTGAACCCTCTTACGGGAAACTAGACCGTGTACTGATGGATTTGAATGGGAAGATAGGTTCCCATTGGTGTCGGTACGGGCTCTAGAACGTATTGAGGGTTTGTCGGACCATGCTCCCATTCTTTTGACCACTGGAGTGCCTAGAGTGCAGTGTAGACCACGGTTCAAGTTTGAGCTTGGTTGGTTACACCGCGAGGGATTCCATGAGATGGTTAAAAGAATTTGGGAATTACCGGTAGCGGGTGATACGCCTATCCAGCGGTGGAATAACAAGATACGTGCTCTACGTACTCACCTCGTCGGTTGGGCTCGTCATACTACCGGTTTACTTAAAAAAGAAAAAGTACGACTTACCTCGATAATCGATGCTCTAGAAGCATTAGCAGAAGTTCGGTTACTGTCCGCGCAAGAAATTGAGCTAAAGAGCCAATCTAATGCACAGATAGCGAAACTACTGCGTGAGGAGGAGCTAAAATGGTATCAACGTTCCAAGGCCCAATTCATTCTAGAAGGAGACTCGAATACTCGCTATTTCCATAGTATTGCCAATGGCAGACACAGGAAAAAGCGTATTCATTCTCTGGTCTAGGATGAAGGAACGATTGAGGGCCATGAACAGCTAAAGTCGTACATTACAAATTACTATAAAGGCATGTTCGGTGCTCCAGAGGAAGGAAATTTCTCCTTGGATGAGTCCCGAACAGCGGACATTCCCCAGGTTTCAGAAGAGGAAAATAGTCTTCTTACTAAACCCTATTCAGAGGAGGAAGTGAGAATGGCGGTTTTCCAAATGAAACATAATTCAGCTCCTGGTCCTGATGGCTTCCCAGCCGAGTTTTATCAGAACTTTTGGGATGTTATCAAGGCCGATTTGCTCCAATTGTTCGCCTGTCTTCACAAAGGACAATTAGAGTTGTTTCGTCTCAATTTTGGTGAAATAATTTTGCTACCTAAGGTTAACGAGGCAGAAAGGATCCAACAGTTTAGACCTATATGCCTACTTAACGTTAGTTTTAAAATATTCACCAAAGCGGCGACGATTCGACTGAACACTGTGGCAGATCATGTGGTTCGTCCGTCTCAGACGGCTTTTATGAAAGGTCGCAACATCCTTGATGGAGTCGCGGTCCTACATGAAACGGTCCATGAACTACATAGGAAAAACTGAACGGGGTAATTCTTAAAATTGATTTTGAGAAAGCTTATGACAAAGTTAAGTGGTCTTTCATCCAGCAGACCCTAAGAATGAAAGGCTTTTCTTTAGAGTGGCGCGCGTTAATTAATTCCTTTGTTTCCGGAGGAAGTGTAGCCATCAAGGTCAATGATGATACTGGCAAATACTTCCAAACGATAAAAGGCCTCAGACAGGGTGACCCGCTTTCCCCAATATTATTTAATATAGTGGCAGATATGTTGGCTATCTTGATTGAACGCACTAAAACTGAGGGTTAAATTGAAGGAGTGATTCCCATCTTGTTGATGGTGGATTATCGATTCTTCAATATGCCGACGATACAATTCTTTTTATGGAGCATGATATCGAAAAAGCTCGTAACCTAAAATTGATTTTGTTAGCTTTCGAGCAACTTTCGGGTCTTAAGATAAATTTCCATAAAAGTGAATTGTTTTGCTTTGGCGAGGCCCAAGAGAACGTCGCCTTGTATGTTGAGCTTTTGGCTGTGAGCACGGACAATTTCCTATCAACTATTTGGGCATTCCGATTCACTATCGGAGACTTACAAATGTTGAATGGAAAAGGGTGGAGGAAAGGCTTCAATTACGTTTAAATAGCTGGAAAGGCAAACTCCTATCCCTGGGTGGAAGATTGGTTCTCATAAACTCGGTACTAACAAATATGGTACTGTATATGATTTCATTCTTCCAACTGCCTAAAGGGGTCTTAAAACGATTGGATTATTTCTGATCTAGATTCTTTTGGCAAGGGGATAGTGAGAAAAAAAAATCGACTGACTAAATGGAGTGTGGTTTGCTGCCCTAAAGACCAAGGAGGGCTCGGAGTTCATGACCTTGAGGTCAAGAACAGAGCGCTGCTAGGTAAATGGCTATTTAAACTTCTTTCTGAAGATGGAGTTTGGCAAACCCTCCTTAGGAGAAAATATGTCGGAGATCAAGCTGTTTCCCAGGTTCTTTGGAAACCTGGCGATTCACACTTCTGGGCTGGCCTCATGGCTACAAAGAAGTTTTTTTTCCACATGGCTCTTTCTCAATTAGGGATGGTTCGGAAATTCGCTTCTAGGAGGATATTTGGCTTGGCCAATCTACCCTCAAAGAACAATATCCGGCTCTATATTCTATTGTTCGAAACAAAAGTGACACGATCGCGAAGGTGTTGGGTACTTTCTCACCAAATGTTTCGTTCAGAAGGAGTTTACTTGGAACAAGACAAGCATCTTGGAATGCTTTGTTCATCCAATTGGATTCAGTCCAATTATCGGAAGGTCCAGATAAGTTTCAATGGAATCTGACGAAGAACGGCAAATTATCGGTTGATTCTATGTATAGAGCGTTTATCCTACCCGAAATTCCAGTCGATAGTGCTTATAATAACAAACTTTGGAAGATGAAGATACCACTAAAAACTAAAGTGTTTGCGTGGTATTTACGTCGAGGTGTAATTCTCACCAAAGATAACTTTGCCAAACGCAATTGGCACGGAAGTAAAAAGTGTGTTTTCTGTCAACACGACGAGACCATTACGCACTTATTCTTTCAGTGCGAGTTCACTAGGTGTATATGGTCAGCCATCCAGATAGGTTCTACCTTACACCCACCCAGATCCGTTGCTAACATTTTTGGCAATTGGCTAAATGGAGTGGATCCTATGTTCAAACTATTCAGTAGGGTGGGAGCGATTGCTGTTATTTGGTCGCTATGGCTATGTAGAAATGACAAGATTTTTAGTGATAAAAATTCTTCTCTTATGCAGGTTATATACCGGTGCACTGCGACGCTACGAGCTTGGTCATCCCTGCAGCGTGTGGAGCACCGAGACTTATTTTTGGAGGTGGCGTCGAGACTGGAGGCTGCGGCCAGAGAGTTATTTTCTCGGCATGGGTGGCGACATAGACTCCGGATAGACCTACCAGCAGCCTAGGCGGATCTACAATTTCTCATTTTGATATGTAATTCGCATTTTTATCTTTTGCTGACCGACTTGAGTGATGGTGAACTGGCGGCTATATGCATCTTAGTTATGCAGAGGCCGGGTGCTTAAACCTTTTAAGTAATAAAAGCCCTTTATATAAAAAAAAATCGACGGCTTCGTCGGAGCTGAGCTCGGCGCTGTCTGCGAGCTAGGACTGACTGGTGTGGTGCGCACTGGGGACTGGAAGAGAGTTTTCCCGCCGGCTGCTTCTGGACTCTGGAGTTTTCCCTCCATTTTCTGGTGGTGGGCCGGCGGGAAAAAACCTTGTCCAGGATGGGCCATTGCTTGTGATTTTCTTAGCTCATTGCTTTCTCTCAAATAAAAATGATGATTTGTTCCCTCAAAAGAAATGATGATTTGTCTATAAAATAAAAAAATAAAATGATGATTACTTATGATATTCACAAAAAGAAAAGACAATTGCTTGTGATATTTTACAAAAAAAAATGGTTGCTTGTGATTATTTTGTTTTTCTAACGTAGGGTCTTTATCTTTAAACGGAATCGGAGAGTTACACATGATTTTGTCAAGCAAGATAATAGATTATAAGAGACCAAGTATTAGAATAACTCGTCATAAATCACGGCCCAACTCGGTGACGTAAATGGACCGGTATCTACTTTGCTATTTATTCAGATCTATTTGTGGCCCAAATTTGGGTTAAATTTGCGTTAGCCCGGACACGCCTTGGACGCCTGGTGTCCTTCCCTAGCAGCCTAGCCCGCCCACTAGTAGAGCACCATCCCTACTCCACCATTTCCTATCTCAAACGAGGTGCCCTGGGGCTGTCCAAGAATTTCATGGACGATACACGCACAGTAGCTCCCGACGGAACCACATGTTCCCGTCGTGCACCGGTTGAACCAAAACGCGTCACAAAGAGTCTTGGATATCAAGAAGTGGGGCGCCCGGGAGGAAGAAGATCCAGGCACGTCAAGAAGCCGCCGTCGCCACCCAGGTTTTCGATGCACAATGCATTGTGTTAACGTTCGGCGAAAAAAGATTGTTGTCTTATAGAATGGTGCAAAAAAGAATCGCAATGCACTAAAACATGTTTGTATGCATATGAATATGAAAAAACTGAGAAAGGATAAGACAGAGGGAGTATAATTGAAGGTGTATCACGGCCAGAGTTAAGCGCAACTCAAACGCGCCGACGCATTTGGTCTGTTTCTGCCTGAATGTGTCCGTTTTGGGAAAATTCATGACCCAACGCACCGATGCGAACGGATTGATGTCCATTTTTCTCTCCGTGTGGACCCATTTTCGGTCCAAATTTGAACCGGGTTTGCATCGGCGCAGACACAGGCGGATGTGACTCGTGTCCTCCCCCATGGCTCCCCTGGCCCAGCTGTCAGCCTCACCGAACGGCCAACCCCACCGTCTTAAATGCGGTGGTCGAGGCCTTTATATGGCCGCCAGCGTGGGTAACCCTAAAGCACAAACCTTAGCGCCGCCGCCATCCTTCCCAGTCACGGCCATAACACCTCTCACCACCTTCCCCGGCCACTGGAATGGATCCGCCGCAACCACCACAGCACCTCCTAGAACAGGTCGAGCGAGCGCTCGGGCGCTATCGTGGCAGCCTCTCTCGCCACATGCCCACGAGCCCGGCGTGGATCGGCATGCTGAGTGCACGGCATCCGGCTCCGGTGCCGGAGCAGGTGAGGAGGGCCTTGGAAGAGGCGTGGTCTGACGCCCCCGACCCCTAGGGGGAAGCGTACGCGGCGGGAGTAGCGGCTTTCATCACCCTAGACCCCGCCGCCAAACCTCCTCCCGATGAGGGGGAGGACGAAGATGACCCCGAGTTCGCCTGCAGCGAGGAGGAGGAGGAGGGCGAGCAGGTGGAGAGCTGCGGCGACCCACAGCTTCAGGAGGTCATGCATGCCTCCTTCGAATCCCTCTGTGCCGACCGAGCGCGGCGAGCGCTTGTGTGCGAGTTCCAGCAGGAGGAGGCTGCCCAGATGGTGCAGGCGGCCCACAAGTCACTAACTGTGGGTCATGCCTCCAATGCAAGGGTGCGCGCGAGGCCAAGGACGCATAGGGGTTGGCTACTCCCGTCGCCCCCTGAAGGCGTACAACTGCCTTCAGGCCTACTACTCGCGGCCAATTTTACTGAAAGTGTCGGAGGAGCCAGTTATTCCACCTCCACAAAAGGTCCTGCCGCCGGAAGAGCCATCAAGTCCGGTCCGGCAAGATAGACGCAAGACGCTGCCCACACGCGGCCAATTTTGTTAAAATTGTCGGGATCTCAATCGCTCATAACCGGAAAAGGACCTTATGTTTTAACCTAGGATTATTTTAAATCTATCTTTTAGATAGAATGTTCGATATAAATTATGTAATCTTTCTATGTAATCTTGTTGTGAAATGAAATTTAATCTATCTCATCGCATTTGGGGGAAGAAAACAGATATAACGGACCAAATGGATCGAAAATGTTGGGTGCATTAGCCAGAAAATATGGACCGGACGATGTCCGTTTGGCGACATCCCGGTTTCCCACACGCGAAATATGGATGGTACAACATTAAGCAAAGCATCAACCGGCTTGTCCATAATTCTTTCAAGAGAACAAAATAATTACTAAATAGAGATACCGGTAAATAATAGTGTTATTATAATATATGCAAGGACGGACGTAAAATATAACAATCCAAGGTTTCACAGAACACATAAAAAGCCGAATATATATAGAAAATTAAAATGTGAATCCCTGCATCCTATGAAGCAGCCATGGACTAAACACCGTTTGTTATATTGCTTAACCATTAGATGAAGATACACCATCAGGAAATAAGGTTTGGCGGATAGAGGAACCACTCATTGGCTCTCCATTAACCAACGAATTAATCAACCTTACTAATAGGTTGCTTTTCGAGCCGGCAGACGTTTACTCCTACATGAACGTTGGACATGTATGGTTTCTGAATCTCCCTCCTTCTCCTCTAGGACATGAATGTACGGGTGATACAGCTTTCATCGAAAATGCAACCCTAGAATTAACATTGGAAAACAAAGCAAAAGAAGTTTAAGATGGTGTGAGTGCATAGCAACCCGAAGCAACACATGTGCATATTAACTCGTCGACCGTATTGCGAACACATTTCTCTCCACAAACGACATCGACTACTACATGGACCTCCGTGCCGTGTGCCACAACTTTTTTTACATCGCTAGTTTTACGTTCATTGTACTGTATATTCATTTCATTATTGTTAATGTTAAATTTATTTGTGTTGTGGATATATCGTCGAAACACTTCCCATGTCATATCGTTTTATTCCACTTGAATCTTCTTTACCTTGAACTATGACGCAGAAGCCTCACAGCGCAAACTTTTTAAAAGCCATGTTAGAAATATATGAAGTCCACTAGTACCTTGTCGCTGGAATAACATTTTAGAAATTTTTTATTAGCATTCCTGATTTTTCCCTTGGTTTCATTTGTTTCTTATATATTCAAATGTGGTGTTGTTTTAGAGTCTGTTCTAAAAAGATGATTGTACAAACTAACATGATGTGTAGTCATGCTTAGAACATATATTTTTATTTTGAAGTTTTTGAAATTTATCATAGTAATTACACTGGGGGCGCTTCCAAGGATCAGCATCAAACTGTGCCAACAGTGTTCAATGAACTGTGTTGGTTGGCGAAGAAAAACACATTGGAGCCAGTGATGCTGGAAAGATGTGAATGATGCCAGACAGAGTACATTTGATTGGATGATTGGTATAATTAATTGTTAATAGTCTTGCATTCGTATCAGCAATCCACTTCCTCCATAGAAAGCATCAGTTAACAAGCAATATCTTTTGGAATTATGATTTGGCATTTGGAATGTCCTGCATTGTTGCTCTTGCTCTTGCTCATCATCCATAACTGAGAGTCCGAAAGGACACGCCGATTTTCTGTCACGGATCCAGGTTGTAGCCTTACATACATCGACTTTTCCACTTCAGGTTATGACTATATATATAGGGTAGTCTGATGTAGCTTCAGGAACACCAGTCCGCCGGTTATGGCTAGATATGGTATTATTGAAAATCATCATCAGTCCTCTCACCGAGCATTCAGCAATCAGCATAAAAGACTATGAAGGAGAACCTACAAAATTCTTCAAACGTGATGGGAATCAAAAATTATATTTGCATTAAAAAGAACATTCTTCAGTCATCAAACTTTAGTATCCCATCGACAAATCTGACTGTCCTCTCATTTTTAACCTATCGCTGCCTACTAAACAGGAAGCAGATCGTCCATGCAAGGAGTGCAGATAAATGACTCAAGTATGGTTCGTGAGCAACGATTACGCTTGACTACGTATGTTGGGTAAGGTGACCCCAAGTACTGTAACTTGGAGTTGTCCAAATTGTAAGCAAATTATTTAACTACGCTAAACTTTACAATCTAAGCAGATAGTTGAGACGTACACGTTTAGTAGTACTCTAGAGCATACATGATGAGGGGTGAGATAACACCATTGGATCAATCACGAAAATTATATATATTCCACATGTTTCACCCAACATACCAATCAGGCCACCTGAAAACTGAACACATCAATCACAAATTCAGCATAACGAAATGCATAACCAAGAACTAAAATCAATGAGAAACCAAAAATTATGTTTGCGTTAAAAAAACATTATCAATCGTCAAACATATAGCACCCCATCCATCATATGATTATTCTCTCAATTAAATGAATTAACTACTCATCATGATCATCCTCACAAGGAAGCACATCGTCCATGCAGGGGGTGTAGATGAATGACTCGAGTAAGGGTAGCACACGACGATGAGGCTTGTTTAGTTGCGTTGGATAAGGTGACCCCAAATACTGTAATTTGGAGTTGTCCAGGTAGTAAGCGAACTCTTGGAAACGGTTGCCCAGGAAAGCTATTTCTTTGTAAGGATGGTACCCGAGCAAATCCAGGGCAAAATAATAATCTTTACAATCCCTGATAATCTCTCCTTCTGCATCAGCGACACTATCATCACTAGAATCCCATTCATAGTCTATTGTATCCTCTGAGTCCTCATCACGACAATCTAAGATCCAACACTTTTCCATATTTTCGCGTCTGAAGTATCGGTTGTAGCATGGCTTCAAATTAGTCTCAAGGTTGACTTGATGCATCAGCTCCCACTCCGGTGTCTGACTTGATTCTGATGTGTTGTGCAATACCCACACGTGAAGTTGGTACCCATAGATAGCAGTGTAATAGACACCTTGCTTGCTTTTCGCTAGATACCCGTATGTCCTAAAACATCTCTTATACCCGGTTGTATCTAGATTTGGGGTTTTGATCACTAAATATTTTTGGTCTTCCAATGACAACCTACATACATATACATGATTTAAATTAAGAGAAATAGGTGACCGAACAAAACACTACTCAGCAAAACTAATTCGCGCATATATACCTCATGATGAAACCAATGTCGCAATGTACGTAGAATGATGCTCGCCAAAACACTGCGTGGTTTCGACGCGTGCAGTGGCTGCTAATTGGCGACACTCTATCTGATAACACATCAGACATGGCAACAGCCGCAGCACATTGACGGATAAACTGTCTCTCCTCCCACCGGTTGGTTCTTGACGAGAACACTTGCACTGGGTACATGTACGGTGGCCACTCCACTGAGCCCAAGCTGTTACGCTCCTGCTCGTAATCTGCTCTGCTTGAACATTGTTGCTCACCAGGTTATGTGGTGAATATAATTTAATGACAACGACTCGCCCTTTGCATTACTGGAATTTTGTGAAACATTCTCAGTTGAGACGCTTGACCTTGAAGTTTGGACGATCACGACTTTGAACTATAAGGACTTGAATTTTCATCTACATTTGTTTGCAACGATGTTAGATAAGGACAGCCGAATATGAAAGTAACTAAACCATTGAACAACTGCCAAGTATGTTGGGACATAGTGTTTTTTGTCCATCGACTCCAACCTTTGACCATCCACTGCCACGTATTTCTCCCCCCTATAAACTACCATGAAATAAGTTGGCACGCAAGATGATAACATACAAAGGAATGGAGAATTGTTTCCTTTCTCCTAGGCGATCAACACACTGTATAGTAGTACTAATAGGATCTAAGGTCGTGTAGCCCTCTTAAACTGGTCAAACATCTATAACAAATTGATGATGCCACGAGAGGATGCGACATTCCAAGTTATTGTTCACAAATTCCAGTGCAGTCGTGTATTTGTTTCGTCTCTTTATTCATGTTCCAGTAAATATTGTTAAAGTACTCCCTGTGCAATCTCCTTTTGTTCCACTAATATCTAATTCTTTTTTTAGAAACTATCTTATGTACTTTTGGAACAAGCCAACACTTTATTGATCAGAAGCAACACCTTTCAGCACAAACGCGTTGCTGAATGCAATCTGACACCTCGCCTACCCACACAGCGCTATCTTCATGAACCATGGACTAAGCGAGTGCATGAGTAGCCAATTGCAGACTCGATGAACATGAGTAAAGCAGATAGATTCAAAAGACCGAGCCTTCGCCTTGATATCCTGAACGCTGAAGCTATTGATGATCTATCAGCCTGCATTGAAAGGACCCTGGAAATGAGCCTGACAGGAAATAATTGTTCTTGCTTACTGTTGCATCTGGATCTCCAGGAATAACAAAATGTTCAAGGTGTTAATTGTTATCTTCCTTGCGTGGAAAGCCCTGTTTCTGCATGAGCTTCCCAATTGGGTATCAGAATGAAGAAAAATATTCACAACAGTTCAAGGATTGGCTTAGCACACTTCATTTTGCCTTTTTAAAATCTTTTTATGACTTTTTTTGTTGCATACGTACTTTTTTATTAATAAGAATTGTAGTGGCAAACTCTCCCACTGTTTCACCTACAGAAATGAGAGTTTGTGACTATTTCTCCCACGTTCATTTTTAAACACATATCGTTTTATTTTGGATTTCATGTCATGCCCATTCAACAGTGTTTTTTGATCTGGAATTTGTTGGCGAAGAAAAACACATGTGAACCCATGGTGTAAGAAACATGCAATGATTATCATCATATGAACATGATGCGTAAATCGAATACCATTTTGACCATGAAACTAGAAGAATTTAGATTACATGAGCTGTACAATTGCTAAATAGCACGGTATACATATCAATGTCTAGTGAAAGGCATTGAAAAATAAGTAATGTAAAGCTGAAGAAGTAATGTCTTTTGGCATGATGATTTAGTATTGCTGCACATCACAGTCTCAAGCAAAAATAGTTATTCAGGGAATTCAAATATACAACTGGAAAATAGATACTGGTTCAATGTAAGAGCGGGTCTGATCTTAAACCACATGAAATGAATCAATTTGCATCCACCCTCAACCACAAGTCTACTAACCATACTGCCTGAAGGTTTCAAGAGAACATGGAAGTACCAAAAATGTTGATAGAAATTAGGGATTTCACAGGATAACTTAAACTCAGTGGCTACTGCATATTTAGGACACAAAATATGACTAACTTGCAAAATAATACTAATAGAAGATAGGCTCTTTGAAACGCGCAATTGATTCACTTTATTGATGCAATGCCGCTCATACTTATCCATGGCAATATCTGTGCAGTCTGGTGTTAGAGAAACACGAAGTTTGGCCTATCTTAAGGGCTATATATAGTGAGGTTTCACCTGAGGTGAGGGAAAGAAAGCCTGGTGATTGTGAGTGAGTGACAAGTGCTTTGAGTCGAATGGACGTGTGCGTTAAGATTTGTTTGAGTGCTTAATTTTATTTTAAATTAATGGGATATTTTTAAATATGCTGGAGTGAATGAATTAGTTTTGGTTCGTAACTACGAATATTTTCAAACGCTCTCATATGTAAGCATTTTGGAGGTCAACCCTTCATAAATCATGACAATATGTTATAACAAAGAGTCTCTATGGAGACACGGAACGAACAAAAGAAAGTAAATTGCTAATAAAATATATATTAATATGACCTACTTTTAATAGTTGTTTTCTGAACTTGTTTCAAGTGATGACTATATAATATTTTATACCATCATTTAACTACGCTAAACATTGCAATCTAAGCAGAGAGTTGAGATGTGCAATGCACGCACACGTTTATTAGTACTCTAGAGTATATCCCATATGTTTCACCCAAAATACCAACCATGCCACCTGAAAACAAAACACATCAATCAAAAATTTATCATAACGAAATGAGAACGAACAACTAAAAACAATTAGAAAAAAACTGTGTTTGTGTTAAAAAAGAACATATTATTCAACCGTCAAACATATAGCACCCCATCCACCATCAATTATACTGTCAATTAAATGAAGTAACTACTCATCCTCACAAGGAAGCAGATCGTCCATGCAAGGAGTGTAGATGAATGATTCGAGTAAGGGTAGCACACGACGATGATGCTTGTTTAGTTGTGCTGGGTAAGGTGACCCCAAATACTGTAATTTGGAGTTGTGCAAGTAGTAAGCGAATCCTTGGAAACGGTTGCCCAGGAAAACAATTTCTTTGTAAGGATGGTACCCGAACAAATCCAGGGTAAAACAATAATCTTTACAATCCCTGTTAATCTCTCCTTGTGCATCCGCGACACTATCATCACTAGAATCCCATTCATAGTCTCTTGTATCCGCTGACTCCTCATCACGAGAATCTAAGATCCAACACTTGTCAATATTTTCGCGTCTGAAGCATCGGTTGTAGCATGGCTTCAAATTAGTCTCAAGGTTGACCTGATGCTTCAGCTCCCACTCCGGTGTCTGACTTGATTCTGATGTGTTGTGCAATACCCACACGTGAAGTTGGTATCCATAGATAGCAGTGTAATAGACACCTTGCTTGCTTTTCGCTAGATACCCGTATGTCCTAAAACATCTCTTATACCCGGTTGTATCTAGATTTGGGGTTTTGATCACTAAATATTTTTGGTCTTCCAATGACAACCTACATACATATACATGATTTAAATTTAAAGAAATAGGTGATAAAAAGTAAGTAAGTAATTCGCGCATATATACCTCATGATGAAGCCAATGTCGCAATGTACGTAGAATGATGCCCGCCAAAACATTGTGTGGTTTCGACGCGTGCAGCGGCTGCTAATTGGCGACACTCTATCTGATAACACATCAGACACGGTAACAGCCGCAGCACCGTGACGGACAAACTGTTTCTCCTCCCACCGGTTGGTTCTTGATGAGAACACTTGCACTGGGTACATGTACGGTGGCCACTCCATTGAGCCCTGCTCGTAATCTGCTCTTGAACGACATTGTTGCTCACCAGGTTGTAGGATTTGCTTGTCAAGCACATCAGGAAAGAATAATACGTCGTAGTGCAGCGACATGGTTGGATCGAACAGTAAGTACATACGACGGCGGTAGCAACGCCGGTGGCTATGTTGAGGGGGTACGCGCGGTGGCGGCGGCAGTGTTGCCCACCGCCGTGTCGCGGGGTTGCAGACGCACATCGTGTTCCTGTTCTCGAAGATGAGGAGGCCGCTGCGGTGGTCTAGGACGGCACGGTCGTGACTCAGCTGGCCAGGCAGGAAACTCAGCGTGACATCGACGGAGGAAGTCCCCGGCGCGGTGCGGGAGAAGAATCCGAGGCTTCCCTCCCTGAGGTAATTGATGAAGAGGCCGTGCAGAGGGCATGGCACGAGGTGAGCGACCGCGAGGAGCAGCCCGCAGGCGTCGACGACATCAGCGCGCCAGTGCTTGCAGACGCTCCGGCATGCAGCGAGTCCTCGTGGAGGGAGGCGGCGGAGGATGTCCGCGAGCAACTCATTAGGGAGATCTTCAATGGCTGACTGGCTATGAGCCGCGCTCTGTAGGGTTAGGGTTTGCATGTTCTCTGCTGCCGCCGCCAGCGTCATATAACTAGTTTTGTTTTGACTCTCAAACCTAAGCCAAGCAGGTCTAGAACTCTATCTAGACCATATATAGACGGGTCTCTCAATGTCTCAGCTGACTGAGACATAATCAGTCAGGTGACATGAGCATCGTTTTTTTAATACTTCAATCAGCCTTCCGTTACGCTCGTTTCATTCATTGAACGATGGCAATAAGAAAGAGGATGGGTATTTTTTTGGGCCTGGATGGTTGTTTGGGCCTAGCTAGTTGTTTGGGCCTATGGCCATTCTTTTTGTTGTAACGCATGAAAATCGATTTGACGAGAGCACCACCGATCCTCTTCTCTAAAAATTCGAAAATCAAGCTTTTCTGTTTCAAACAATTCTGAGAAAAAGTATACGGTTACATATACATATTTAATATGTATGCACCAAATTTCATTGCAAGTGCAATTGCAACTAGCTCTAAAAAAAAACTCAATTCCAACTGCAGTTGCAACTGGCTCAGAAAAAACTAAATTGCAAAAAAAATAACAAAAAAATACAAAATATAAATTAAAAAATAATTAGGAAAAACTCAGTTGCAAATGTAGTTGCAACTTGCTTTGAAAAATCTCAGTTGCAAGTGCAGTTGCAACTGGCTCAGGAAAAACTCAGTTGCAAGTGCAACTGCAACTGGATCTGGAAAAAACTCATTTGCAAATGCGGTTGCAACTGGCTTCCAAACAAAAAAAATCAGTTTCAAGTGTAGTTGTAACTGGCTCGGAAAAAACCCAGTTGCAAGTGCGGGTGCGACTGGCTACCAAAACAAAAAAACAAATAAAAATAAAATAAAATAACTATTAAAATAATAATTAAAAACTCAGTTCCACGTGTAGTTGCAACTGGCTCAAAGAAGGACTTAGTTGCAAGTGCAGTTACAACTGGCTATGAAAAAAACCTCAGTTCCAAGTGCAGTTGCAACTAGCTTCAAACAAAAAAAACTTAGTAGCGAGTGCAGTTGCAATTGGCTTTTGAAAAAAAACTCAGTTGCAAGTGCAATTGCATTTGGCTCGGAAAAAAACTCAATTTCAAGTGCAGTTGCAACTGGCTTCAAAAAACGAAAACCAAAAGCACAAAAAAATAAAGAAAATTAATTAAAATAATAAGAGTTGCAAGTGGCTTTGAAAAAAACTCAGTTTCAACTGCAGTTGCAACTGGCTAAAAAACCTAGTTGCAAGTGCAGTTACAACTGGCTACCAAACAAAAAACAAAACAAAAAAATAAAAATAATAGAAAAAGTAATACAAAATATAACTTAAAATAATATTTAGAAAAAAACTCAGTTTCAACTGCAGTTGCAACTGGTTCAGAAAAAATCTCAGTTGCAAATGCAGTTGAAACTAGCTCAAGAAAAACTCAGTTCCAAGTGTAGTTACGACTGGCTCAAGAAGAATTTAGTTGCAAGTGCAGTTGCAACTGGATGTGAAAAAAAAACCTCAGTTCCAAGTGCAGTTGCGACTGGCTCAGGAAAAACTCAATTGCAAGTGCATTTGCAATTAGCTCGGAAAAAACTCAGTTGCAAGTACAATTGCAACTAGCGCTAAGAAAAACTCAATTCCAACTGCAGTTGCAACTGGCTCGGAATAACTAAAATCCAAAAAAATAACAAAAGTAATACAAATATAAATTAAAATAATAATTTGAAAAAAAGAACTCAGTTGCAAAAGGATTGTAAAAAAAATTAACAACAAAAACAACACAAAAAAGACGTAACGATTTAACCCAAGCAGGTAATACTAAATTTTTAATTTCAACTGACGAGAAGAAAATATTAATATGTTCAACTCATAACCTGCTGATAATCTATACAAAAACGCATGCAAACTATGGGTAGCTAATTCTTTCATCTAACCAACTAGTTTATCAATTTGTTTTGCCATCGACTAATTATGGCCGATCAAATCAAAATCAAACTGAATCAAGTGAATTTCATAGAACACAAAAAAAAAAGACAAAACTCCAAACACAAAATAAAAGTCCACAATTACAAAAAAATAAACCAATCCACAAAAAATCTACAAAAAAAAGAGTAATTGCCTTCACAAAAAATAACTTCGGCACATTAAACTAAAAAAGAAGTATATAGATATCTTTTTGTTTAGTATGAACATACAAAAACTAGATCAGACACTAAAAAAACGTACAGGAAAAAATTAAAACGGACCGCAACTAACTAACAACCATCAAAGTCCAGACAAAATAATAGCTAGCGAAAAAAAACCACACCCAGCCCACCCCCTCAGCACCGAACTCTCCCAGCCCAGCCCATTAGTACAAACGGACCAACCCACCACCATGCACCTCCAGGAAAAAAAATGACGAGTGAAACAAAGTCCAACAAACAAAAACACACATGCAAACGAGCCAACCCACCAACAGCACGAATCGCGAAGCAGGGGATAGATCGGATGGACACGGATGTGACCGAGACATAAGCTAGCTGAGATTTAGCAAAACCGTATATAGACCAAGCCAATTTTTCGTCTGTCAAAATTGTCGTAATACTATGTTAGCCCAAGAGTTTACGAGTACATGTAGGTAGCACTGTATCAGGTCCGGTCTACAGGTCGAGCGCCTGATGGACAAGAGCAAGCTGGACGCACAGCTAGAGCTGCGGATCGTCCCCGACAAGGCCAACAAGACGCTCTCCATCAACGACAGTGGGAGTCGGCATGACTTAAGAGCATCTCCATCAGGGCCTCCAAATATGACCCCCAAAGGCCCATTGGGGGTCCGGACGCCAAATTCGGTCACCAGCGGCACCCCAAAGGGTTGGGCCGAGCGAAATCATGCCCGGCCCCCTCGGGGGTGCCGGACATGCCTCTGACAGGGGCGGCCCACCCGTCATACACACGCGGCGCGAACAAGCGTTATTAATCGCGCCGTGCAGGAGGCCGGTCTGGCCGAGTTAATGGCGCAGTCGTCGACGGTTTCCAACGCGACGCGACTGGACGGCGGTGCGCCTGCACACACGCATGCCATTAACGGCGGCCAGGCGACGCAACGGCTCCCCAGGCCACGCGGGCGGCTTTGCGGATTCACCACGCGTCGCATTAACGCCGGCCGCAACGCCCATCGCCACGATATGAGCCAGCGCCCACGCCGTGCTTATCCACCCCGCTCGCCCTCACTCTCCTCGCACCCATGGCGTACGGCGGGCGCACGATCCTTAGCGAGGACGCGTGGGGGATGCGGGCTCCTCGCCCCTCCGGACTGCCGCCTGCCCAAGCACTGGGCCGTTTCGGCTGTTGGTCTTCCAGTGCCACCGCTGCCCGTGACGGTGGAGCAGATACGCCGGTTCATCGCTCGCCGGCGCAACTGGATGACGCCGGCGGAGCGGCGCCTCCCCGAGAACGACGACGGCCAGGCGAACTGGGGCCGTTGGCTCGAGCGCTTCGAGCGCGAGCAGCAGGCGGTCGTCGCCACCATCGTCAGCCCCATCGCCCTCCTGACGCACTACAACTCCGGCGGCCGCAAGGCCTGGTGGGAGGCAACCGACCACACGGTTGCCTCCGTGATCGAAGTCGATCGCCGACACGCTGCCACAGGCAGCGCCATCCCCTTCCGCCTCCTTCCCCCGGTGCCATGCTTCCCACCACCGTGCCCCGTGCCACGCCAAGTGGTGAAGGCAGAGCGCCGCTCACCGCCGCGTGGTGGAGGCGGCATCACCATCCGCGAACGTCGCCAGCGTTCGCCACCACGCCCGCGCGGGCGCCTCTACCTGCGTTGCCCCAGGGCGGAGGCAATGCCGGTGGAGGTAATCCCGGCGAGCTACGACGTGCCGTCCGATATGTGGAACGAGCACGATGGCGACAGCCCGGGCCTGCTAGCGGCGCTCTCCAAATCGGTGGTCGTCATCAAGCAGGACTCGCAGGGACTCTTGGCGACCCTCGCGACCTCTGCCCAGATGTCAGCCTCCCCCTCCTCCGGCGGCCCCTCCACCAGCCGTGCGTCGGGCCACGACGGCGCCTCCTCCAGCCGCGCACCGCACCACGACGGAGCCTCCACCAGCCTACTCCCTCCTCCGCCACAGTCGTCAAGATCGAGGACACCAGCGATGACGACTCGTGGTTCGACTAGGCTAGGCAGCAGCTAGGGCTTTTTCAAATTTCGTTCAAATATTTTGTACTTTGCACCAAATATGAATGAAATTTGAAATGCCTTCAAATTCGTTTGAATTGAACTATTTTTTCTTGTCTTTGGGGTGCCCCGCGGTGGGCTGTACCCCCCCCCCCCCCCCCCCCAAATTGACCGAACACAGGTCCGGCACCCTCCAATTGGGACTCAATTGGAGGGTGCCGGACAACGATTTGGAGGCCCCCGGTGGAGATGCTCTAAGTCGGGTACGTCTCGTTGCGTTGCTTGTTGAATCTCTAAATTTCTAATGGGAAAACTCTGCTTACGAGCAGAGACCTGGTAAAGAACCTGGGCACCATCGCACGCTCCAGCACCAAGGAGTTCTTGGAGGCGTTGCAAGCGGGACGGACGTGAGCATCATCGGCCAGTTCGGAATGGGCTTCTTCTCGGCCTACCTCGTCGCTGACAAGGTGGTGGTCACCACCAAGCACAACGTCAATCTACCTTCAATGGGCAACGGACGTCAAGGCCGTCGATACCGTCCATCTCCTCGGGCCAATAGCTTTTCTGCGACGTTTCTTATGCCTATTGGAAGGAGAGCAAGGAAGTTGGCTCAGTAGCTCTCATGTGATCTTTCCGAATTCCGAAGGCCCAAATAGCCAAGGGCAGACCTGGCCCTCTTTAACCGTTAAACGCAAGAGACTAGTGAACACTGGTTGTTAGCGTTTTGTATTATGTGAGTCGAGCTCGTACGTTTTTTGTGCGGGACCCCTTAGTTATCCACCTCAGCATGGGGTCACAACTTATCCACCTTAATATGGGCCCTTTGATCCACCTCAGCGGGGAGAGCCCCACTTATTCACCTTAGCTCTGGGGTTCCCGAGGTAGCGACCGCGGATGCGCCCGTGCTCGTGTCATTTCCTCCCCTTTCTTTTCCCCTACCCCATTCTTCTACACCTCCAGCGACGAAGCGCGGCAACACCGGCCGGCGAGAGAAGTCTAGCTACACTTAGTCCTCCTGCCCCAAATGACCGCGGTATCCAACAGTGCAAAAGACAAGATATCGTGACTGCCCATGTTGAGTGGGGGCTCAACCAGCCGGGGATGTTAGATCTGAGCATGTTGAGAGCTTTCGATTGGGCGTTCTGATTTGAGAGGGGGGGGGGGGGGGGGGGGCTCAACCAGCGAGCTCAATTTGCCTCTTACTATGGACTCGGGGAATATCCTGTCCAACAACATTAGGAATGCGAAAGCGACCGAGAAGAAGATAACAAGAAGTTATGGCAGATGCTCGATTTGAAGAAGCAAGCAAACAATTGATCAGGGTGAAAAAAAAACAAATCGGTTGCTTTCCCTTATGAATAAAAAGAGAAAAAGGAAAGCATTAATTTGCCCAAGTCTTTCTCTCTCACTTTCAAAGTTCTTTAGTTAACGAAGAACGAAGGGCACAGTTCAGGTTGAAGAAAAAAAAAGTCTAAGGCAGCCCTAAAAAAAGTGATTAGCCAGTATTAATGTCCGCAGCATGTATTGAGCTCCTAAATGTGTACATAGGACCTCCCAAGACTTTGATACATATTTAGGCTAAACACACATTTAGGGCAACAATACTGTTCTGGCATTGGTTGCTACATTTGGACTTACAAACCGGTGATACACGTTCCAAACTAGCGAGGTGGGACTAAATTTGTAACACCACGTACGCTAGTCTATGCACACAATCAGCCCATCACGTGCGTCTAAACTACTGGTCCTTATGGGCATTGCACAAGATCGGCCCATCAACATTTTTTGGCTTATCTCGAGGTTGAATAAAATTATTTTTCTACGTTCTTAGGTAAGAAGATGATCAGCTAGTATTGGGAACCTAGAGGCAACTAAATTGCAAGTTTTGCATGAACGGAACATTAATATATTTAACACACACGAGTACATAATAAGGTAGCACAGACCCTTAATTACATATTAGACGACACGACACAACAATGAAACTTACTAGTCACATTATATATTAATTTGAAGAAGCAGTACATAAGAAGTCATTACAAAAGATTTCTGACTCTTCGCCGGCGGTGGGCGGTGGGCTATCCTACTTCTTCCTTTGCCTCTTCATCGGCGGTGTTGCGCCCTGTCGTCATCATCGTCGGAGTTGTCATCGGAGTCTGCCTCCTCATCGTCGTATTCTCCTCCTCATGGGAGTCGTCGACCGGCGGCTCCTCCTCCTGCTCATTGTCCTCCTCCTCCTCTTTGTCGCTAGAGTCGTCGTTGTTGCCGTCCTCCGCCTCTGCTCCCTCCTCCCACCGCGCCTTGACCGGTGATACACGTTCGAAACATGGAACAGAAGTGTGTTATCTGTAATTTGTTATCGCCTTTCCCTTTTAGCTATATATATGTAGGGAGGTTCGAGTCAGCTACAAATTGTACTGGTAAGGTTTCCACATGTATGAGCTTGAGCTATTTATGCTTACTAGAACAGACTTCAGTGCTTTAGTGGAGATACCAAATGCTTTCATTTTTGTTCCATTAATTTGAGTTATTCAACGTGCTGTTCAATTGCTGTGAGTTGTATTGGTTCAGCTGGCATCAAGATGCGTTCTATAGTCATGAAAACTTAATTCTGGTCAGCATACTAAAGTGTTGACGCCCAAGCTCCAATGGAACGAAAATCATGGTAACACTAGAATTTTGTGCTGTTACTAACCATGTAACGATCACCTCTCATACAAGCAAAAAGTTGACAGGACGCATTATGAGTCCAGATAGGGAAATAAGAGGAATTGCAATCCTAGAAAGCAGAATTCACATACAGCTAGCACACATTATATATCACTACTATATATAAAGGCGTGAAGCGTTTCGGTAGCTCTACAGTACGATTCCACTGTGTAGCCTGCACATAAGGAAGGAACTCCATAATTAGATTCGTTTAAATAAAAGCAAATTGGGCACACTATTGAAACTACAATAGAAATGCTCTGTGGATTGAAAGTGCAGGGATGCAATAGACTTCAGAATAGAGAATACTACTATTCTTGCCCACGGTAAGACTGAAACAGAGACACGTCTATTGTACATTCAGAATACTATATTCGCGAGACGAAGGAGAGCGCTGAGATACACGTCTGAACATCACGCATAATGAACTGAAACTAGTAACACAATGTGTCTGTGCTTTCCTGATCTAGTAACACAATGTGCCAAAACTGAAACTGGCTTTTGCTTATTTGGCCTCCTCTTAGTCAGCAGCGGCGAAGATTCATAGAAAAGGAATTAATTAGTGGAGTCAACTACTAATCATTAATCATTAATTAGTGGAGTCATTAATTAATTTGTGGAGTCAACAAATCAACCAGTTGCTTAAAGTGGAATTAGCTAAAATATTCATACTACTCCTAATACAAAAGGAAGATTGCCATAATGAACTGACGTAAGATCAAAGTAAGCAACTATACTCCTACTACTCAAAGTAACAATTAATATTGTTTTGTCAACTACTCATTTAATTGGAAAATCACATACCACTTTGGGCGGAAAACAACAAGTGGGCCACTCCAGTCAGCGACTCACCACGGCACGCGTGCGCGGGGCGCAGCTACTAGTACGTGCAATCGCGCGAAAACGGTTTCGGCACCAAAGGTTAACACAAGCCGCTATCATTACCGGGCGGTAAAGGCTGCCAGTGAACCCAGCTGCGTCCTGCCGTGTGCCGTGCCGTGGCAGAATGTTACGCCTCGTCAACCTCACGTGAACTCCGTCCACAAGCATATAGGGCGCTTTGTTGGCCTGCTGCAAGAGGCCACACCAGGCCCGCCAACTGTAATGACCTGGCGATTGATTGCCTGTGTGGTCTCTTAAATCAGGCTAGCGCGTTTCGTAAAGAAGCGTCGGGTAGGCCCAGCAAGTAAGCTCATATCTAGCGTGCCCGTTGAGTCAGGTCGGCCAGCCGCAAAACTGAGCGCTCCTCGTGCAAGCTGGTAGGTGAGAGCATCTCCACTTGCGGCGCCCAAACGGCCGCCCAAACGCCTTCCGGACAGCCCGTTTGGGCGCCGTCCGGACTAGTTGGCGCATTTGGGCGCCCTCGCTCCCCACTCGCGGCGCCCAAATCGCCCGGCCTAAAGGTTTTTTTCCCGAACAAGGTTTTACAAATTCGAATGTGCCGCCAAGGTTTTGCGAATTCGAATTTCAGACGGGCTGTTTTAGCCACAAATCGAGAGTCCGGTGCCACCAAAATACACTACGACAAAATATGTCGCCAAAATACGCCGGGAGATGTCGTTGCCCGGCGTCTGCTTGTCGCCGCCGCCGTCGTCGTCGCCGATCTAGATGTTGTCACCGGACTGGGGCACGTAGCCATAGCCGGACTGAGTCATGTCGGGGTCATCGTCGACCTGGCCGTCCGCGCCGTGGCCGGTATCGGCGCCGTGGTTGCCGCCGTTCTCGGGCGGAACGAGCCCAAGCTCTTGCAGGATCGCGGCGCGATACATGTTGTGCGCCGCCCTCGCCAGCGGGTCCAAGTTGGAGACGTCGGCCGTCAAGATCATGAAGTTCTGACTCCTCTTCTTGACGGCGGCTTTCTTCTGCTCGAGGTTGATCTTGACGTCGGCCTTCTGCATCAAGGTCGCCCACCTTGCGTTGTTCTCCTCGCGCTTCAAGCTCGAGTTGGAGCAAACATCGGCGAGGACCTTGTCGATGGACGACTGCACTCTGTCCGTCTTTGCCGCCGCTGCCAAGGCCGCTTTCGCCTTCTTGTTCCCGATTGGCCGCCCCTCCAAGTTTTGGGGATCGGCGTTGAGGTCGGCGCGGCCGTTCTTGTTCAAAGTCCGCCGGTGCGCCTTCCATTTCTCACAATTTTGGAGAAGCTTGTAGCAATGCATCAACTTGAAGTCTTTCTCCTTGTTGATGGATTTGTACAACACAAGGGCATCCATGACCTACAACAAAGCAAGCCGACGACGATCATAATTGTACTTAAGCAACAAAACAAAAAGGGGATCGCAAGCCGGCGGTCACTTGATCCGCCGGGCCCTTCCCGCTTTCCTTCCGGTCGACGATGTTCTCATGGCAGCCCTGGAACTTGTTGACGAGGCGTTGGACGATGCGCCACCTATGCTCGATGGCGCCTTGGCCGCGCACCATGCTCACCTTGTAGTAGTCCTTGGTGAACCGGCGCTCGTCGAACTCGTCCTTGATCCGGGACCAGTAGGCGGTGCTCGACTGGTTTGTGCCGGTGATCTCGCCGGTATTAATGGTCTTCCATGATTCGACCATTCACTCGTCTTACTTGGTCGTCCAGATTATGCCGCGGCTGCCCTTCTTCTTCTTCGCCGCCTGCTCGCCGACCACAACGTCGGTCACCACCCCCTCCTCCTCGACCTCGTCGTCGTCCTCGTCGTCGTCCTCGTAGTACTCCTCATCCTCGTCGAACCCGTCGTCGTCATCCTCCGCCCGGGCGTTGTCGTTGATGATGTCGTCCATGATATGGGCGGTCTCCTACACACAAGGAGCAAGACCGTTAGCCACGACTCGCCTATGCACACGTCTATTGTACATGCCATGGCTACAAAACGCGGGTCCATACCTGCATGAGCTCCGGGGCATCGGGAGTCATTCCGTCGATCACATGGGAGGCGCCCGCATCGAATGAAAGGCTCCGACCGGCGGCCGTTTGGACGGCGGGATCTCTCCGCATCGCCGGCGAATTCAGATCGACGGGTGGTTTAGATCCAGGCCACAAGAAGGGAAGATGACGTTGGGGTCGAAGCCGCCGTGATGCTGGTTGTCGCCGTACTCGGGGGAGAACCTGGTGCGAGGCTTGGCGGCGGCGCTGTCGGCGAAGAAGGAGGAATTCGACGGCGAGCCGCCGACCTTGCATCGAAGAGTGGCGTCGCTCTTTGGGCTTCCTCCCAAGGCGAATGCTTGGTTCAAGGCGGTGACGGTCTTGTTCATGGCGGCGATCTTCCTTGCCGTCAATGGCGCCGCCGTGCCGAGCCGTTTCCTCTCATGCTGCTTCACGTGGCGCCCGGCACGGCTCTGCGTGTCCAATCGGCGCTGGAGTATGTCGAGGTCCCAATCCTCCTGCCTCATCGCCTCCGGCTTCTCCCTGGGCGGGGGGGCCTTGCGCTTGACGCCCAGCATCTTCCCCGCCGCCTTCGTCCCCTTCGCTGCCTTTCCCTTGGGTGTCGGTGGCGCCATGGAGCCGGCGCGGCGCGAGGGTTTTTCTTTTCGCGGGAGAGATGGCGGGAGAGATGGCGGGGGAAATGCGATTTTTGTGGACGAATTGGGGGAAGCCGGCACTTATTGCGATCGCCGTCTCACTGCCAGGCGTGGCCCGCGCGTCGGAGGCCGACGTGGCGTCGTGTTTCCTTCCGTCCGGGGCCGCCCCAAGCCTCCCCAAGTTGAGGGCGTGGGCTGGGCGTGCCGGACACAAAACTGGGCCGGGCCGGACCGAATTTGCGTTTGGGCGCCACAAGTGGGGGCGATTTTGTGTCCGGCACGCCCCAAAGGCGTTTGGGCGGCTGTTTAGGCGCCGGCGAGTGGAGATGTTCTGACCATGGCTTCCTCTCACCCTCCTTATCCTTACTCCTTCTTCTTCCTTCCAACTAGTGCTACAACGCTCGAATCAAAATAAGCTGTACACGAAATTGATGCGCGTTGTTGATGTGGTTTTATTCTGACAATCGGTTTCAACTTTTGTTAATTTTTAACTTCTAATTTTGTGTTCATGTTTGAAGCCTTTTTTGACGAATTCGCCAAATTAATCGCACACGCTCGACCGTTTGAAGTTTCCTTCGAGGAGTAGCTTCATCTCATCATGTCACCCAACTCCCGCGTTGTAAGTTTTTTGTCTGTGGTCGTAGATGAATAGATCTTATACCGTAGGTGCACGTATTGTGTTCGTGGTGCTCCGCCGCAACCTCCGCCCCCGCCACCGCACACTCCGTCGTTGGCGTCCAGCTTTGCCGCCACCATGTCGTTTCGTCTCTGTGGAGCTACGTCGACGTCGTGTCACGTCGTCGCCGTCGACCTCCGCTACCGCCATGGCGCGTCGTCTCCGTCGAGCTCTGTCACCGCCATGCCGCGCAGCCGTCGCTCCATTGATATGCCACGTACACTTATCCAAGTGTGGTGGTGGATGGTAATCTCACCCATGTAAAAATAGGTGAGACTAACAAAAGATTTCTATCCAACCAAACAAAGAGGGGTTGCTAGCCCAGCCGATGCCACATTTTTTATGCAGTCTACCAAACGACATGCACAACATGGCCAGGAGGAGGGTGGTTTTGTGAGACCTGGCCCTGACCGGCCTGATCTAGCGGGGCGCAAGAAGGCATGCAGCCTACCAAACGTGCCCATAGTATAGCTTATAAATATGTGAATCATTAAAATTATATTAAAAAAAGTGTGTCTCGTTCAATTATAATGTACAAACGAATAATATCTTTCGTCGTGAAGAGCACATCTCTTAACTAAGAGAAGGCCAATTTATTCGTCTTCTTTCAACCCATTAATCATTTTAGGTAACATTACCTAAAGCATGTTTGATTGATATGCTAACTAAGATTGTTAATATTTTCCATATTTTTTCTGCCCTAATGCATAGGGTTAAACGATCAAGATAAGCGTCACATTTTAAAACACTTAAGATCTTTGCATATGCTTATGAATTAATGACGTGCGGGGCCCAAGTTGCAAGGAAACAATCACACTCTACTAGTGTGGTGTTGAATGTGAAAGTAGCACTTGAACATGGGGCATATACTCCCTCTTCGGAAAAAATATTTTTTTAATGTTTAAAGATTTCTAAAAAAAAATTTGTGCGCGTGTGCATGTTCCATGTGTGCGTAAAAAAATTCTCGGATATATGACGTTTTAGTTGGCCTATATAAAAAGATAAAAATCTGTCACATGATTACTGCTATATAGCACTGAAACTTTCAGAAAGTCATTTTTGCTCCCGAGCTCCAGTCATATCGCAATTTTCAAAAATTCAAAACCTGTATTTAGAAGTTTCGACAAAATCTGAAGAAAAAAATCATGCATGTTTTAAATGATATATCTTACAAAAGTAAAAAATCTCAATGCAAAATACAATACTCTATGAGCTACACAAAAAAGACAAAGGTTGAAAAAATGAAACTACATATCGTTCACTATATTCAAATCTATACATTTGTCGTTTTGTGGGGCTCAAACCGTAAAGTAGTCTGCATTTAGATTTTGCACGCTTGTAGCATATATCATTGAGAACATGCATGATGTTTTTTAGATTTATATGAAACTTTTAAAAAAATCGAAATAGACGAGATCACTCGAGATCGGGAGCACCAAATCTCCTCTCTACAATCTCTTTTTCACGCAGGCTAAATAAATAGTAATTTCGTCATGAAACTCATGTGCAGGGCACATGTTTTGTGAGACATATGAATGAAATTTTTGTTTCAGATCTTTTGGACATGTTTTGACATATTTTTAACATTTCAAATAGGAGGGAGCAGATGCCCCCTATGTTTACTATATTCACTATCGGTTGTGAACCGGTGACTATGTCCATGGAGCGTCGGATCCTGTGTGCCAAGATCCACGTTATTGTTGTATGTTTTTGAACATGGGGGGGGGGGGGGGGGGGGGGG